>JAYMSW010002383.1:0-13990 GCA_036897725.1 Erodium texanum | reverse complement strand
CCGCCCAAATATCGCCCAGCTTCCGGCGATGCTCGGATTGGATGGGGAAGTTGCAGATCTGGATCAACTTCTGCACCAGCAAGATCAGGATCAACCACTGCTTGCTCTCATACTGCACGGATGGCCAAATTCTGACACCAAGACTCTACAAATTCGGTGACTAAGATTCCAGATCTGGGTTCCATTCTTACCGGAGAAGTTCGAGGAATAGCTAACCAACGATTACTTTTTCCCATAATTCACACTAGACTTCCTTCTCCGTCGACCGCCAAGGGAGATGATCAAAATAGCCAAGGAAGAAGCCGTCAGAGTTGGGAAATGATCATTGCTAGTTGTCAGTGTCGTTCATATTCTTTCTTTCGTTCATTCTTTTCTTTTCGTTTTTTTCCTTCAAAGGCATTTTTGTATTTTTCAAAATACTAGAGATCACTTGTAAAGATAAAAATTAGATATTTTCCATCTAAACTTACAGACAATATTCCAATACAATAAATTTCATCATACTGTACTATTTTTTAAAAATTACTCTAGATTTGTATAATAAACTATATTTATTACGACCATTCATACTGTTAATAAGAGAAACAAAAGATAAAATACAAGGAATTATTAGTGGGGGTGACGGCGGAGAAGATGAACATTATCACTGCCACATAGCTATTTGGGTTATTTATCCACTAATTAAGTGCAAATAAAGTTAAAGATTTGTAAAAAGAGCAAAGAAAATAAGATTAAAGAGTAGTTGGAGCACGTCGACGTTTGTGTCTTCATCGTTGTGGAGAAGTACTATAATATAATATAATATTGTTGGTGTGAAAAGAATCCTAGTCCGCACTAGGTTTTTTTACCATACTTTAGTAATCCCAGTTAGGGTTAGGGTTTCGGGGTCACTCAGTCTAGGTTTTTTAAATTTCAACCAGTAGCAGCATGCCACGTGTACCCATCCTTCAGGACTGTACTATATATATATCCTCTTCTCCTTTCCTTCATCTTCACCTTCTTCTCCATCTCTGATATCTTTTCTTCAGTTCTTGCTTTTAAACTCCTATACTGAGTTGTTGTTTTCTGGTGCAGCACCTTCAAGATTCACATGCAAAAAAACGTTATATATATATATATATATATGGCCAAAAATTGATTCATATATATGTATGTAGTAGTTTTGAAGGATTGAGAATCTTGATGATGCTGCATCGGCAATTGATGACTAAATCATAGATCTGTGAGTGTATTTATATAGTATATATATGAATATTAATTGGCTCAGTTTTGGATCTTGAGTCTTGATCACCATGTTATGTATCGTTGTATTTCATCAGAAAGATGGAAGGTGACATTTATTCACCTCCATGTATTTGTTTTATATATAAAAAAAAACCATTATGTTCTTGGCTATATATATGTACTATTAATTAGTCCTATTTATTTTTGTTTTTTTATGTTTCATTCCGTTTGTATATTTGTATGTGTTAATCTTTTGGGGGAATAATGAGAGTTTTTGAGAACTTGATTGATTTTGTAAGAAAATAATTTTTTATCTATTCATTTTATAGATCAAAATGTATGCCAGGCGAATTTAGAGTAGAGCAAGGAGGTGGGAAAGTTTCATGAGACTATATTGTTTTTAGTTATTTTCAATTTGGTATAATACAAGTCCAAAAGTTTATATAAAAAAATTATGGTCATATGAAAAATAAATAGTCATTTGAAAAATTGTTGTATTTGAGCTTTTTTTTTCCAACTTCATGTCGTTCTTTATTAGCTACATTTTCCAATAAACTCGAATCATATTATTCGGAAAATATTTGTAATAAAAAAATCTTTTGCGGTTGTCTCCTTTATTCTTTGTTGTCATCAATCTAGTTGTGATAAACTTGAGGAGAAATGTACCATTAAAATTTCATGAAACTAATTAACATTATTTTACTCTAACATCGGCTCTCTTCCTCTAGTGATTATAAACCCTAGCTGCTCCTTGTTGGAGAGGGGGAAGAGGTTGCTCTCCTCCTTTTCAGCCTTGATCTCGGTTTGATAGGGTAACCTCTCTCGGATTTGCGCCTTCACGTTCTCCCTCTTCTTCGCTCAGCTCGCCGTCGTCATCGACGTCGCCATCCCTACCTAGCCCAGTGCCTTGCACTGTTCTCGCCCCCTCTACCCTCCGCCTCATGTATATCTTTCCTTGGAATAAGCTGATCGTGGAGTTCCGTCCAGAGGAAGACTTTTTGGGGCCATAATTTAGTTTTTGTTTTTTTGTTGTCGTTTAGTTAATAAGTTCCCAACGTCGGCTAGTTTTAGTTTCAGCGTCGGTTGGATTTGATACCAGAATTGGCTGTTTTAGTGTTAGTCTTTGTCTATAGTAGCGCATCCAATGCGCTTCAGACCCTTTTACTTAGATTTAGGCTGATTGTAAAACAGTACGTGAGCTATACTCTGTGAGAAGATGACTGTAGGAATTGCTTAGATCTAGATTATTAAGACTTTTGTTTTGAACGTTCAACATAATGTATGTATATCTTCGTGTTCATATATAAAATTACGGTAAAAAAATTCAAAAAAAAAATTCAAAAGCAAAATGTCATTATTTCGATGCATTAAAGATAACACATGTTTCCTTTTATATATACTTTCTTATTGATTGGAAAATAAAATGAGAGCATTTTCCTATGATCAAAACAAAAGGCTAATAGAGGGAGAGAGTCTTCTTCTTCTCTTGAGGGCATGTCATGTGGTGACGAAAGGCTGTTATTTCAGTTGATAATTAGTTGAAGGAACTACTTAAAAACCTTTTGGTTTTGTCCGAAGATGGAGTGCAATATTGTTAGAGAACACAATATGTAAGTTCTGAAATGATATCACATCAGATCGATTGTGCTATGCTTCTCTCTTGTACCCATATATGCTCTTGATCCGATATCTTTTTCTGCTCCTATTGCTATATATTTTTCATTTCTGTTTTTATCTTGCAAGTTGCTAGAACAATTAATATTAATATATAATAAGTACTTTTGTGATTTTGATTTTGTAGATATACATAGATTCTTGTTGTTACAATGGCCATCTCAAGAAATGAGATCACACATTAAACTTTGTTAAAGCCTATTTTATATGTGGGTAAAGAATATACGAAGTTACGAAATGGGTGACTGATGTTTTAAAACCCGATGATCATATATAGGTTATTTGGCCAACAAATTTCGTTAACGTTGATCATGTGCTCATCATGACCGACGTTATCTGTTTTCCATCGGTCAGGTGTCCATCTTGATCGACGGTTTCTAAAACGCCGGTCAAGTGTTCCCTTCGGCCGACAGTTTGGAATCCATCAGCCTTGTTTTTTCTTTGGTCGGCGGCATTAATTTTTCTGTCGACCAAGTAAATAGACTAGTGTGATGTTTGTGATATTTTAAAACTCGAACGATTTGAACCCAAATTGATAAGATTTTGAGGTACTAAGATATTTATCAGCTGACCACTAAATCCATGTTCCTCATACGTAAGATGTTTTAATTACATATTCCTAAACTTAATATATGTTTAATTCAAACCTTATTACTAATGAGAATTTGGAAGCATGTGTTAAACTTGGATAAGAGCTGAACATTAGCCCAACTAGCTAGTATTTGTCATTGAAAGCCCATCCCAGGCTCAGCAATCTTAGCTCAAGCTATGTATGGGCATGAGGCCCAAGTAGGCCCACATTCTATTAGCCCAATATTTGATTAAGATTTTCTTCCTCGCAACATGTTAGTATCTGTTGATAAAATAAAATATTTTATTTTATTTTGTCATACTAGAGTTTAGTCTCCCATAATGCATGAATGATATTTCATTTTTCGAAAATGTACACAAATCAAGATTTATTTGTGTAGCACACATTTAAAATTGAAATGATTGAGTTCATACATACATGTGTATATTATATAGTAAAATCAAATGCATGTGATGGGTATGTGACTATATATGTATGAACTAATAATATATCGTCTATCTAACGTGGACCCAATTTCTATAATTCATAATTGGTTATATATGATGACTCATTTAGTTTTAGATTATAATAATTATTATAAACGTGGATTGCAAACTTTAGAGCACATATCCTCAATTCATGGAACTGGCAGTTTTTTAGTAATGGACAAAACATAAAGTTGAAATTGGAAATACTTGCAGTTTGCATTTGTATGTAGCTTCCAAAGTGGTTTTATATTTCATTATTGTTTGCTTTATTTCCAGCTTCCCCCTAAGTTTTCAAAATATAAACGCTAAAAATTATAATAACAAAATATGAATGTTAAATTTGTAAAACTAAAGGAAAGTTGTTACAAACCATCCAAAATTACTATTTTTATACCGAAAAGACTGAAATACTCTTCTTTCAATGTAAATTTCTATTAGTTTCTGATGTTTTTTCTTAAATCGTGATTAATATTTAAGAATTGATGATAATAAGAGGTTTGTTATCATAGCTTTTCATGATAAATATGATCGGGATATTTGCATTTATTGTTCTTTTGTGTTTTGTCTATAATTATTCCAATAGTACAATAATAACAACACTCATGTCCAATAATGGCCGAGGTGACTTAAAGCTTACCCACACTTGTCTGTTCATAGCTTCTTCTCTCTGTCTTCATCCTATTACCAGGTGAACACATGTGATGAAGAAGAACACATATTCTCATGATTTGTTTCTTGCATGCAAAACCTAAATCTAGTACAAACTACAACAACAACTTACCCGGTGTCTTAATCATATTGAGTCATTCACATAAATACTCAGCTCTTTAGTTACCAAATCATGAGTGGTACCCTAACTTTTATCCCGGTTCTGAATCCGATACCTATAGTGAAAATTCATGTCTTGTGTCTACTTATTAAGTTGAAAGTGTGGGACTTTTAGTACACAATATGTCTCTCCATGTGCCTACAAATATCTTCTCAACATTGAAATGATCTCTTTGTGTGGTTCGAACCCAGGTTGATCATAAACTATTTACTTTGATTTAATTGTCATTTTCGAGATCTGAATGATAAAATTGTGAGGACATTAAAAATGGCGAGAAATCGTGTAGAGCTTCCATTGTGAGGTGGTTGCGGATACGGACAGGAGTCTTATCTGGAAGTGCCGGGTCGCCAACGCATAACATGTGATTCAACGTAGTGAAGCCGCATATGGTTCGGACACCTCGCGGATTATGCGGAGACAGTCTCTGTCCCCAGACACGAGGAGCGATGTGGCGCATCGTAAGCGAGCGATTCCGACATTTTATTTTTATATCATCGTATGATGATGTTTCTGCTTGATTGAGATCACCAACCAGATCGATCTCATCTCAGACTCGTCATTTGTAAAATATTAATGGAGTTCCCATATTAATCACTTGTTTCTAAATCAATTTGTATTGTTAAACTTCAATGGTTCTAAATGAACTTTGTATTTATGTGATGGAGGTATCTGATAAATTTAAGGCTAATGAATTATCTGATCATAGAATTAAAATGTTATAGCTTGTTTTCAATATAAATGTTATATGTTATTGATCAATAGACAAAATAGTATATTACAAATTGCAGCATGTATTAAGTGAACGTAACTCATGTATCGTTTTACAATCAAAGTTTATCAGACTATACATCAAACGAACACATAAAACAATTAAAGACAAAAAACTATAAATTATAATAATTATTATTCCCAATAAGATTTGATTATTGATGATCCAAAAAAAATATGATTCTCTTGATCACTGTACCAGTACAAATAAATTGTATTCATTTGTTGATTTTTACTGAGTTTGCGAGTGAGAGTTGGTCAAAGAGCAGATCTTGCTATTTCTTTATTGTTGTTTATTAATATTTACTCAGCTCATTTGAGTCCAGAACCTTCAAGCCGGGGCTAGATGCAACATTTATTTTATTTTTGTTTTGTCCTTTAAATAGTTGAAAATTACATTAAACAACTAAATATCATTATATCAAGTCTTCTTTTTTTTTGAATTGATTATATCAAGTCTTCCAACAAAAGTAAATTGCTTTATAATAGTATATTTATTAAACCAAATTATATATGTGTTGGAGTTGCGAGTTGGACCCACCCGCTTAATAATCATTTGTTTAGCAAAAAAATAAATGGTTTAATAATGAGGTCATTATTCGACCGGTTCGAAGTCCGGTTCAGGTCTTCAGCACCTGGTTCATGATTCTGTTGGATCCGCCAAACCCGGTCCCAAGGAGGGAGAGGTGTATATAAATAGGAGCAGAGTCAGAGAAGCAGAGAACAAGTGAAGTGGAGGAGAGATAAACCTCATAGCAGCCATTGTCAATCTTCTTCCTCTCTCTCTCTCTCTCGTCTCACTCTGGTTCGAATCTCGAGATAGAGCTCTCTTTTTTCTTGAACTAAAAAGGTACTTTCTCACCCTTTCTCGTTCATGTTGATCTAGCTATGGCGTCGTGGTTTCGATTTCAAAATTACTCTTGCAATGGCGTCACGCTACAGCTATGGCGGCTGCTGTATGTGTTTTTTGCTTCGAGAATTTTCTGTTTGGTTCCCGGGAAAATCGTGAGAGATGTACAAAGGCGGTGTGTATAGTACAGCTGTCCGTGCATTGCGTTTACGCTAGAAACTCATGCTTTAGCTTTTCTTCTCCGACAAACCGGAGATTTGATTTATGCTAATCCGATTTCAATCGTTAAGCTTACGCAACCGAATCTGCTAATTAATCACTTGTTTTCATCTCCATTGTTTTGATCTCCGTCGATTTAGTGGCACAATTTGGTATTTGACTTGATTTGGAGTTCTATTTCAATCGACCCAGACTATGTGCTCTGATTATTTGAAGTTAATTTTGAGCTAATTTTGTGTTGATTAGTGAGAATTTTGTGAATTTGCTCATATTTTGCAGCGTAAGGCAATTTGGAGTAAGCTTTTTCTGGGACGATGAAGAACTCGGTTTCTGAGCAGAGCTTTTACATTGAGAGCGACGAGGAAGGTGATGATCAGGAGAAGGGGGAAGAAGGAAATGTATCGGATTGCTCTGATTATTCTGCAGAAAACCAAACACAGGAAAAACCAAGTTCTTATGTGCCTTCATGGCCCCAAAGTTACAGGTATTATTCCAAATTATGCTCCCTTAATTGATTCGAATACGAAGAAACGGTACCTTGAAAATTTGCCTTGATTAGCTTCAATTAGCTGTAAGTTTAGTGGGTGGGTGCAGATGTGGGGTGGGATTAGATTAGGGGTTAACCTAGGTTAAGGTTAGTTTAGGATGTTATAGCTATCTAGGGTAGACTTATCTGTTTGAACATCGACTGTTTTACATGGGGAAGAGGGGAATCAGAAAATGCAGTTGTGGCATCTGATCATTTGATGAATTGTCATTGTCATTAGCTGATTGGTTTTCTAAAATCTTGGTGGCATTGAAATTTAATTTATTTGAAAGCTTTCGGTTCTATATTAAGATTGCTTTTTATCCTTAAACAGAACTATTGCTATCTGTAACTTTTCAAGTTGCCTCCAAATGATTAAAACATACATTGGAATGTGATGTAAAGTGTTGTTTCTCTCATTCCAATTGTTCGAGCTTTTCCATTTTGATTTTGCAGGCAATCTATAGATCTTTACAGCAGTGTTCCGTCCCCGAGTATTCATAGTATTCTGGGCACTCCAACCTTAACAAGGTTTGGTAGTTCGTTTCTTTCCTCAACAGTAACGAGAAGGCACACTCCTGAAGTGTTGTCTTCTTTGATCAAGCCTCTGCTGCCAACAGAAGAAGATGAGGCTAAGCCACCTCTTGTACGGAGGAAGTCGTCTATTCACAGGAAGGGATCTCAAATTTCACATGAACTTCCAATTTCTCGGAACAGCACTTTTGGACAGGCCGTGGTAAATGGTAAGTCAGATGAACAATTATTTGTTTAACTTACATGATTTGATGGCTTAGTTGTTTGAATATGTGCATCAATGGTATTCTTAGATCATGATTAGCAATGATCTTATGTCACTTATTGCTTGCCCCTTAAAGATTACTTCTAATCGCCCCCTCGTACATCCTTTATTTAGGCCCTTGTTGAATCACAGAGGCCATACGAGCCAACCAGGAAGAGCCAAATATGCTGGCCCATCCTTTTGCACTTGCTAATTATCCCAAATTGTCGCCATCCCTCCTTCACATGGTTTGGTGTAGACATGAAATTGTCTACCACCAAGTGTCTTCAATACTGACAAAATGCCAACAGGTTGATATTGTCAAGGTCCCACATCGAAAAGACGTTGATCCCCTTGCCACTTGATTAGTTTCTTGGGGCCTCCACCTATTAGTTCAAGCTTTTAAGTGGGTTGGGTTTTAACATGGTATTAAAGCCGGTTCATCCATACTTAAACACCATTATGCCATCATGTTATTGGGCTAGAGGCCCACGGTTCACGTGCAATTATCTTATGTATCAAGGTTCCAATTTGAAAAGATGTGGATCCATTTGCCACTTGATAAGCATTTTGGGGCTTCCACCTATCAGTTCGAGCTTTCAAGTGGGTTGGGTTTTAATAGAGATAACTTTAGTCAATTTGATTCACATATCTTTGCCGTTTGTTTTAGCATTTTAAAACTGGAAGGTGGGTTTAAACAACCAAGACATCCTTAAACTACGACAGACAAAATTGTTGTTTATATCAGTAGCTATATAAAATAGTACTACCTCATTCAATTGGTTTTATCTGTAGCATATTATTTTCTTCACACATGAGCAACAAAACAAATGCCTATACTTCATGAGGTATGCTGGGGTAGCCTCTTCCCTATTGCACATGATGCACATGAAACAATGACCTTCAAAACATTAAAATATGTCAAATTGGCAAATTGGTTCAGCTTTGTGAGGAAAAAAATATGTTTCCTGTCATCTTTTGCTTACCATAATTATTATTAACAGTGTAATAATAACTTCATTGATGTGTAAAAACAGCAATTACGGTATTTACCATCTTTACTATTTACCTGTGTATACAGGTATCAATGTACTATGTGGAGTTGGGATCCTTTCTACACCATTTGCTGCCAAACAAGGAGGATGGTTTGGGCTTGCTATCCTTTTTACATTTGCCCTTCTTTCTTTCTACACCGGGCTACTATTGAGGCACTGCTTGGATAGTGCACCAGGGCTCGAGACTTATCCCGACATAGGGCAAGCTGCCTTTGGTAAAGTTGGTCGAATTGCCATATCGGTAAGTTTGATTTAAATTTCTATTTTTGTCCCTTCAAACATGCAAGAAGGAACATGAGTTTAATTGCCCAAAATGTTTACTAAAGAGGAGACGTGGAGAGTGCTTTGGTATTTTTTAAAAGATAAAATTTGTTTTCAGTTGCTTGAAAAAAGATGACCCAACTTCTCATTATTACCTTTACCAGTCATTTCTTTCTTTCTTAATAAAGCGCTTTATCTTTTAAAAAATTGTTTTACTTTGGTTAAACTGACTTTAACTAGTCTGCTGATTTTCTTTTTCTTTTTTATTCTGTGATTGCAGATAATATTATACGTGGAACTATATGTAAGTACATCAAACTTTCCTCCATACTTTTATTATTTCTGGTTTATTTGTACGTATGTTTAAGGACAACAAAGATGATATGTGAAACTAAATAAATAAATAAATTCCTAGGCCCACCCTATAGTCTGAATTAGTTGGCTGGTTTGATCAGCACACACCACTTGCATCGTACTTGTCCTTGGTGATGCAACTTGATCGCTAAAAACAAAAACAAAATAGTAAAAAAATCTAAGTGAGCCCAGAAATTTGTTGAAATTTCCAGCGGCTTCATAAAGCTGTGGGCCTCTGGGCCTACTATGCTAGTTGCAGATCTGCTCAAGCTTCTGCTTCTAGCTTCTTCTTTTTTTCACATTCAGAAATATCCAGGACCACCCTATAATTTATATCGACTCTTGTATAATATCACCTTTTTGCATTTCTACCCATGTAGGCTTGCTGTGTTGAATACATAATATTAGAGGGTGACAACTTATCAACTTTATTCCCAAATGCTAATTTAAGTTTGGGAGTATTAGAGTTAAACTCACACCGCCTGTTTGCACTGCTTGCCACCCTTGCTGTTCTTCCAACTGTATGGCTCCGGGACCTCACTGTTCTAAGTTACATATCCGGTAAGAACACAAATACACTATCACGTCTTATCGATTTTTAACTCAAGAAAAATGTTACTAAATTCAAGTCTGGTGCTTTATTTTCAGCTGGAGGAGTTATTGCATCGATAGCAGTAGTCATTTGTTTGTTCTGGGAAGGTTTAGTGGACAATGTTGGTAGTCATAGCAAAGGAGTACCTCTAAACCTTGGCACTCTTCCTGTGGCAATCGGTCTCTATGGTTACTGTTACTCGGGCCATGCTGTTTTTCCCAACATATATACTTCCATGGCTAAAAGAAACCAATTTCCCGCAGTCCTCTTAACTAGGTAACCTTCTTGATTCATGCTGCATGATTACATTAAACCTTAAACATATTTAATCCTTGCATGTGTGGGTGATTGGAGCTGATTTGTTTGTGTAGTTTTGCGATCTGTACCATAATGTATGCTGGAGTTGCTGTGATGGGATACACCATGTTTGGAGAATCAACACAGTCTCAATTCACTCTTAACATGCCTCAAAACTTGGTTGCCTCCAAAATTGCTGTATGGACTACGGTATGTGCATTTCTTTAATTCAAATTGCCCGTAAGGAATCTTAGTTTCTGTGTGTAGTGTGAATCTAGATGTAATGGTTAATAAAAAAAAATGGTGATTATGACATGCCTCTTTTGTTTGGTATTTTGCAGGTAGTCAACCCTTTTACAAAATATCCTTTTTAGCTGTTCTTTTCGTTAGACATTTTAAATTAAAAAAAAAAGGGTAAATTACACACAACTACCTTTATGAATTTCCCACATAGACATAACTACCTTTACACGTCACTAAGATTTTATAACTACTCATTCTCATACTATTATAATCTTCTGTTTTCAATACATTCAAGGAGGATTTCAGGAATGGAATCAAATTGAAATGGGAAGATTAAAGGATGAGAATGAGTAGTTTTAGGATATTATAAGAAAACTAAGTCACATGATGAAAAAATTGAAATCTTTGATGGTCTCCGTCTATTTTGTACCATGATGACACGTGAAAATTCATAGGGATAGTCATGTGTCTATAAAAAATTGATTATATGACTGTGTGCATGAAAATATACAATAAAATTATGTATTTGTGAACAATTCATAAGGATGGTTGTGTGTAACCATCTATCTTTATTATGGAACGGGAAAAACATATAAACGAAAGGTCAATTGATTGACAGGTTACCTTCAGGGGGAGATTTGTAGATCAGAAAACAGTAGAGGTCACGATCTCCGAGTGGGACGTAACCACCTCTCTTTCCTTCCCCTAGGAACTGTCGGAACTCATGGTCAAACCTGTGCCCCTCCGGATACACTGCCAAGCTACGCATAGCGGCCCGACCCGAGTCAATCGGTTTAGAAAGCCCTAACCATCGTGCCACGATCGAGTGGATCCCGTCACATCCTATCAGGACCTGTAGTCAATACCAAAAGACCAAAAAAAAGTTGGTAACATGTAGACTGACTCGTTACGCTCGTAACATTACTCTCGATTTAATTAAGATACATGTAGACAGACTCGTTACGCTCGTAACATGTACCTTAGCTTTGATAGTGGCACCATCTTCCAAGTGAACCACGGCGACAGACGAGCCATTGTGAGTCTGAGTTTCGATGGAAGTGAGCTTGGACGAGAACCGGATCTGGCCGGCCGGAAGTTCCTCGGCCAGGGCCTCCAGCAAGACCTTCCGGTGGACCGTTTTGGGCCCCTCCTTGAGCACTCTGCAAACCCCAAATAATTTGATATGGAAATGACTAATTAGCCCTTCATGTTAATTACTTATTAGGACAAACATATATATGAATATGATATCTTACCCATTAGGTCCGGCAAAATTGATCTCTTGTGTTGCCCCTGTCTCAGTATTGGTAAAGCGTGCCCTACAATAAATCAAACAATAGAAACATTACATATTTGTGTGCAACAACAAAAAGAAAATACAAATGTTTACTTTTATGTATGAAATAATTATATATTTATGTGGTTCTCTTCCAAAATGTTGGTTATATTTACATACAACATGAAACCTTATTGTTGTGCGAATCATGTCTCATCGGGTTTATCGTCGTCGGATGGAAACTGCTAATTCGCCGTCGGTTCAGCTGAGTTTAGGAGGATGTGGGAGACCTGACTTGGGTAGTCCACATCTGAAAGACGGCACAAGTTTTTACGGAAAGGAGGTCCAGATGAACGAGTTGTGTGAGCCCACTCAAGTGTGATGTATCGGATTCGTCGTTTATTTTGTTTTCTGTAATCTAGTTATGTTAGTTTAGGTCAATTGTGCCAGTTCGTCTGCTTTTTGGTGCCGACTCTATTGGTGGTGTGCAAGCATGAGTTTGGCGTATAGTGCCAGCTCAGTCTGCTTATCTCGGCTTGCTAAAGGTGGGATATGTTGTATGCCCTGGGCGATTCAATGATTGTACGGTGTATTTCGATATATTATTTGGGCAATGTATTGCGGCTTGTGGCCGTGTTTGCGATTAAAAAAAACCTTATTATTGTGAGGAATTGCAGAATTACATAGTTGATCTTAAGAAAATCTCAAATAATAAGTAAATAGCAGAATATGTACTACATAAATTATTCTCGAACCTAGTCATGAGTGGATCCAGCAATATAATTCAGGGTATATCATTAATAATCGAATTGTTGGAAGTAATGAAGAAGTCTGGAGCTAAAAAAAAACATTTTAAAATATAAAAAAGAATCAAACATAACATAGTTTCAAATGACCATAATTTTTTCATACGAATTCTGATTTAGACTCGTAATATATCAAATCGAAGGTAACTAAGAGCTCTACAATATTATAAAACTTCCAAGAACAATATCGTGACATACCCTATACTTTTCTGAATCTACCCCTAACTCTAATTCAAAATAACAAGCCTCTAAATCTAAAAATCTCAAATAATGAGTAATAAGTTACCGAATATGTAGTATATATTATTTCAAAACTCTAATTCAAAATAAAAATATCATAAACCAGAAAAGTAAAACTAAATAAAACAACAATCACGTTGATTAAACTAATGATTCCATTTTTTTTGATAGAAATATATATGCCAATTTTATATACTACCATGTAAGCACTAAGGCGCCGACAAGGCACACCAACAACAAACAAAATCTAACACTAACTAATGATTTGAATTTTAAACATCGATCGACACAAACGATTATATTAGTTTAATAGGTTAATTACACTTAAGTACTCTAACTTATACTCGGATTTCAGATAAATACTCCAATACTTGTTATTATTTTGGCGGGTACTTAAAGTATTAAAGAATATCAATATTAACATTTCACATCTATATCTGTCAAAATTTAAAACAATATAATAAAAATACCCCTCATAAGTTTTCAAATTTTCAAACACAAACCATTCAAATGACGAAAAAGTTTTTTTTTTTAAGGTTTATTTTTTAGGGCACTTTCGACATTTTTAAAAAATGAACAGTAAAGTAACAGATTTTATAACAACAGTTATAACGATGATACAATTAGAAAGTTTAGGTATCCATCAGAACAATTACAAGTATTAAGATATCGATCTGAAATCCGAATATAGGTTAGGGTACTTAGGTGTAATTAATCATAATTTAATCAATAATTGTGTCGATCATATTAGTTTAATCAATAATAGGATATGATTACGAAAGTAAGATTAAGATAGAAGTGAGAGACATGATGTTTACGTACTTGGTGACAGGGGTATATTTGGAAAGAAGTTTGTGAGAGACACCAAGAGCATCGAGAGCGCGCCAAGCATTTCCGGCGAGAGTCAAGGCAGCGCCGTACGCACGGAGCTCCTCCGAC
>JAYMSW010002382.1:0-13992 GCA_036897725.1 Erodium texanum | reverse complement strand
TCCCCACCCCCGCGTCCCCCCCGCCGAGCCCCGACCCCCCCGGGCCGCCGGAGTCCCCTCCCTACTGCTCGCCGGAGAACCACCCGCCGGCAGACAACTCCAGGGCAATCGTCGCCGTCGACAAGTTCACCCCTCTTCCCTCCCCCTCCCCCCTCTACATGCACCGAAGACTCCGACAAGACGTCGTCGACGACGACGAAGGTGGTGTTAGAAAACATCTTTTACATAGTTCAACAATATGTGTTTCCGATCAAAAAAATTGAGTTCAAGCAGAGGCGGATTTAGAGGGGTATAGGGTATGCCACGGCATACTCTTGTTCCCGAAAGTTTTATAATATCATAGAGCTCTCGGTTACTTTCGATTTGATATCTTACGGGCCTAAATCGGAATTCGTACGAGAAAGTTTTGGACATTTGAAATTCTGTTGCATATTTGACCTTTTTTTTATAATTTAAAACGCTCATTTCTAACTGCAAACCACTCCAATATTTCCAACAACCCGATATCTAACAATTCGATTGGTAATGACATACCCTAAATTATATTTCTGCCTCCGCCCCTGAGCTCAGGTTGACAAAATTAATAAACGTGTGAACTTAACCATTTTATAACTTTTGTCCAACAGGTGGTCAGGGTCATGTCGGGCCTGAGGAAGAGGAGAGGGATCAAGAGGAGCCTCAGCCTGCCCGTGGCGCGTGCGGGCGAATCGCGGAGATCGTTTGAGGAGCGTGTGGAGGAAGGGGAGGTTTTGGAGTTTGCTATGGTTCGGGCGTGGGAGAGAGGAACTAGTTTTCAGAAGTCTAGGTCTTTTAATTTACCTACAAGGAATGAGAGTGATGTGGATGTTGGTGTTGGAGTTGGTTTTGGGGTTCCTTGTGTAGGGTATGTGAATGGGTCTAGGACGCCCGAGGATAAGCTTTTGGAGAGGTACCGGTTGGGAAAGCCGCTGAGGAGCGTTGTGCCGGACTTGGATAGCATCGGGCCTGCGTTTCCCGCCTTTCCGAGCCCCCGGCCCGGTAAACGCACGGGTCGGTAATACTGTCAGAATATCACATCAAAAAGATATGTCATATAATCACTTTAACTGGTCGCTTTTTACTTTGACACGTCAAAATCTGGTATTGAGTCTTTGACTTGCACCCCACGTGTAGAATCCTACATAACGTGGCTCATATTAATCTGGCCGAACATTATCTAATAGGTCAACCTGGTGGTCAATGAGTTATTTCACCTTTTTGAGATTCGAATCACAGTCGTACACCTGCAAAGGGGTTAGGTTAGAGTTAGCTTAGACTGAATTAAGATTTTCTTCTTTCTTCCTGATCAAACAATAATTTGACCCAGACATTACGAAAGATATTCATTAGATTAAACTATGATTAGAACTTCCTGCTTTCTTATTGGTACGTACTTGTGTTTTAACATATCAAAACCGCAATGTGTTTCATTTTCGATTTAGCATGCACATGAAAATCAATTTTAGAGAGTCCATTTCACATGAACCTATCAATTCGAGTTTTTAAATAAGTCGGATCTAACAATCATCATCAACCTTGTCTTCATTCCCAACGTATCATTGTAGACTGCAGTACTAATCATATGTTGTGAACCCTAACAGAAGTGGAACAGATACAAGAAAAGTTCTCGAAGCTTCTTTTGGGTGAAGACATGTCCGGAGGCTCAAAGGGTGTTTCTTCAGCTCTAGCTCTCTCGAATGCCATCACCAATCTTGCTGGTATGCATCATTTATACGATTTTTTTTTTTTTATCAGCAATGCGTATCAAGATTTGGACCCTATTTACATAAAATCTACGATACTATGCGAACCAAATTAAGGTCTCTAACCTCATTCCTTACAACGTTGTACGATGCAGCATCTGTTTTCGGGGAGCAATCGAGACTAGAACCGATGCCACAAGAGAGGAAAGATAGATGGAGAAGAGAAATCGAATGGCTATTATCAGTAACCAATCACATAGTTGAGTTAGTGCCCATGAAACGAGCAAGCATGGAGGTAAGAAATAAGAATCTCAACTCTAGACTGCCTTAACCATTCGTAGTACCTTAATGTGTCGTCTTGATTCTTGATAGGTGATGACGACAAGGCAAAGATTTGATCTACTCGTGAACATCCCTGCTCTTCTCAAACTCGATACCATGCTCATTGTAAGCTCCTCTTCCTCTGAATTCGAGAAATGAGTTTATGTTCAAACTGATAGTTGAAGGTCATAATATGTTTACAAAATGATGAATAGATCCGCTTATTATTTACGTCAGAAAGAGACAAGACTTTGATTCTCTCACACGTACTGGAATGCGGAATTTTGCACGTAGACCGTGGGCTTCTGGCCCAATAACTGGATGATACAATGGGGTTCCGGTGGAGATAAATCAAACTTTGAATTATATTAAAATCCGACCTGCTTAAAAGCACACACTCATAGATGATGTCTTTTTGACGTGAATGAGACAAACATTGTGTGCTCCAAAAAGTTTGAACTTTTAAGTGGATCAGACATCAAGATCTCATGTTCTACGTGTAAGACCCTGTAATATGGCCTGCGTATAAAGGGTGCGCCAAAGTTTGTCTCTCAATCCGATGTCAAAAAGATGTGGATCTAATCAGGCCAGAGATCCCACTATACACGTGTAGAATCCTGTCATCCGGTTTCACACATCAAGGCATAATAGATCCTGACATCCTGTCACTCAGTCTCACATCAAAAAAACGTGAATTCTTTGACGACTTGAATAATTATGTAAATCGAACTTTAATACCACATTTCAATCGTGATGGACAGGATTGCCTGGACAATTTCGGGGGCAAGCAAGAGTACTGGTACGAATCGGACGAAGACGCTGAAGACGACTCACTGGCACCGAAAAACAACGACAAATGGTGGATACCGACTCCTAGAGTGCCCCAGGACGGGCTCTCGGAAGAATCAAGAACATGGCTGCAGAAGCAAAAGGACACAGTGAACCAAGTTCTAAAAGCAGCCATGGCCATAAACGCTCAAGTCCTAACGGAGATGACCATTCCCGAAAGCTACCTTGACACCCTCCCCAAGGTCCGTACATGTTAAGATACTTCTAAATTATCGTGTTTTAGAGGTGTAAACGAGTTCAATTGAGTCTAATTTTATCATAGTTTGATCGGATTGAAAAAATATTGTTTGGTTAGAGCTCGGCTCGAATTCGAATGTGTTTATATAGTTAAGTTCGAGTACAGCTCGGACCAGAACGAACTAATAGTTAAGTTCGAGTTCAGCTCGGATTCGAACTAGCTTATATAAATTAAGCTCGGTTTTGGTTCGAAAATAAATACTAACTCGAAATTCGGCTCGATTCGACTCAATTCATTTAACTTTTCTATAAATATGAAAACAAATTTTATTTTATTTTATTTTTAATTTTTTGAACCTATAAAATTTTGTTTTAATTACGTTAAATAAATTAAATGCTAAGCGAATCAAGTTTAATTATTGTTATAAATATTTTAATAATATTTTTTTAAAAAGTACAATTAATCTGACTTGGGAGCCTTAAGAGTTTGGGTTCGAGCTTGACTCATTTAACAAACGAGCCTGTCTTTAAGCTCAAAATCGCCTCGAGTTCAATTATAACAAGCTCGAATTGAGTACTCATCGAATCAAACTCGAGCAGGTTGTTAAGGGCACGAGTCGGCTCACGAGCCTACAAAGGCTTAAAAGGTTGGATTCGAGTTCGTCTCGTTACACCTCCATTGTTTTTTTTTGTAGCACGGAAGGTACAGCCTCGGTGAATCGATCTACAGGAGCATCACGATCGACCAATTCGATCCGCTGCAGTTCTTGTCATCGATGGACTTGTCGACGGAGCACAAAGTACTAAACCTCAAGAACAGGATCGAGGCCTCTGTAGTGATTTGGAAGAGGAAGGTGCACCAACTCGAGCAGGACACAAAATCTGCATGGGTGAGCTTGGAGAAGAGGGAGCAATTCGAAGAGAGAGCCGAGACCATCTTGCTCATTCTCAAACAACGCTTCCCTGGCCTTCCTCAATCCACACTTGACATTTCCAAAATCCAATTCAACAAGGTAAGCAAAATATCAAAGGTAGTAGCTATTTTGATTTTGATTTCGAATTTGATTTTTTTTTTTTTGCGCTTTCTTGAGTTGCAATAAACACTAATTCGTATTTAGATTGGTTTGTGTAACTGATGAAGCACTTAAATGTTCGAGATATGGGTTTAAGGCCCAGTAGTGATATCTCATCATATGTTTCTTTACTTTTTAATTTCTATTGGGCCTCGTCTTTTCGATTCTTGTTGTGACTCTCTCTTCCTATGTTTGGCATGTAGGGTCAAGTGATAATAATATTTAGAGCCACGTAAGGGAGGTCGTAAGCCAGTATGATACATCAATCTTAAAAAGTTGAGTCCGTCTTTTTTGTGCTTTCTTGAACCGCAAGAAACACTTGAACTTTAGTTTTTAGTTTTTGAGATTCGGGTTGAGGATCCAGTGTACTATCTCACTCCATATTTCTTCGCATCTCGACTTATGTTGGGCCTCTTTCCTATCAGTCTTTATTGGGTATCTCTCACTCTCCCTATTCAGTTTTTGTTGAGTTTCTCCCAAGATGTGATCAAGTATCAATATTTAGAGATCTCTGCTATATACAGAAGGGCTTGAGAAGTTCTTAAAAAAATATATAAAAAATATATTTGGTACTCCCTTACTTCTATATAAGTACGGTATTTAGCCCAATAAACTTAGATACACCAGATTTAACTGATCAAACTACACTGATTTATCTCACGAATGGTACAGGACGTGGGGCAGGCGGTCCTAGAGAGCTACTCAAGGATACTAGAGAGCCTGGCTTCCAAAGTCATGTCCAGGATCGACGATGTCCTTTACGCACACTATCACAGTCTAAACGCGACACCATTCCAACCAGAACGTACCATAACAATAGCAGGGGGGCGACAGAGGACTCCAAAAAACGAGCACGTGCCTCACCTTCACCGTTTGAGCTCAGCGGTAATACCAGGGACATCACTGACACTTTCAGATTTCATGGGTTGGCATTCATATAAGGAGGAGAGTAAGCATTCAAAGAAGAAGAATGAGTCTGCAAACAAAATCGAGCTGAAGAAAAGTCCCCACTTGGAGAAGCTCGAGACCTTGGGCGGCGGTCTGAGAAGTCCAGCAGCCCGCCAGTAACGAGGAAAGGAAGAGCTATGTAATGGGATCGGATTTAAATATTGTCATGTGTATTCAGATAGGTTGTTCTTGTAATAGAACATGATGCTTCATCTTTCACTTCCTAAGATCCATGTTAAGGAGTTCTAGTTGCTAGCTTACAATTTTTCTCAGTTCCAAGGTAAAAAAAAAAATACATTCTGCATAATATTCAGGACATTTGTATTAGAAGATATTCTGATAGAACTAACTTGTTAGTCCACGTGCACAAGTTACTCTCTTGGAACTTATGCACGTGATCTCTAAAACTCGAGTTTAAAAAGTCTACTCCAAGTTTCTGAAAAGATTTAATATATAAGTTGAAGAGATAGCATTGCATTTTCATTATTGAGTTATCTTTTACAGCCAGCATAATTTTGAGAAACGAGTACATGACAAAGATACCAAAAATCTCAGTTCAGAATGGCATTATGCGCAAATGTTCATGCTATCAGATTAAAGTCCGAGAAAACGAGGGAAGCAAGATTCTTCAAAACGGAAAATCCATCCTGCCGTTACACAATCAGATATAATATGAACCTGAACCTATTTCATCTGGGTAACTGCATCGTGTATGGCATCTGCAAGATGAGGGATTGTCCTCGAGCTAAGGCCTGCCATGCTAATCCTCCTGCACAGATGTAAACAAACGAATTTAAGAACCTGACATTGTGTTTAGATATGTTATATTTATTTATAGAATATGCAAAAAAGAGACTAGGAATAAGAATAAGTTAGTAGGTAGTAGTAGGAAGCTAGGAGCCTAGGAAGGGGTTGTGAGTTGTGACCTTGACTTGTTGGTTCAGCTATGGGTTTTATCCTTAGGGTACTTGGGTCTTACTAGAGTCATCGGAGGCCATGAGAGCCATCTAGAACTTGTTTGGGTCAAATACGGGCAATCTCTAAATTGCCCATTGAGGCAATATTGCATTGAGTGTGAGCAGCCAAAAGGACTAGTTTATAATAGGCCAAAAGCCTATAATCCATATGACAGGGTCATATGCCCATTTTATTGGGTCATCATTTGCATTGTTGGGATCCTATATTGAATCAATAAATGTAAAGGCGCAATGTAAAAAAACTCTCCTTTAAGAACCAGCATTTTGCACAGATCAATTATCCGAGCGATCATAATGGTCAATACGGTCAGTTGAACTCTAGTTGTAAGTTGTAACTTATAAGGTGTTCCTGAGGTTGTAGATTGATAATAGTATATCACATCAGAGTAGAAGGCTTTTCCGTACCCGTCAGAGGTCATGTAGATGTGGTATTGTTCGGTCATGAAGGCAACTTGCTCGCTGTTCAACCCGGTGAATGTAAACATTCCAATCTGCTTGATGATATGACTCCAATCACCTGGAGTGCCTGTCAAAACCGAAAGTGAATGAATCAGGCTAGAGAACTGAATCTAAAAACAATGTCAGCATAAAAAAATAGCAAAAACTGAGAACTGACAAAAGAAATATAATATGAATTGTTAAGCAACTTAATTTTGAGAAACCTTTAACACATATGGTATCGAAGAGTTCTCGGCGCATGGAGATGATCCGGTCAGCCATTGCTTTCAGCTCAACAGTCCATTCATGGTACATATCACTGCAAGGGACACGTAATATTTAGGAACAGATGATCTTGATCAGTATAGAATATAAATAGAGGGTACGATAGATTATGATAAACATCAGAGGTTCTTTTGCCTTCTCTTTACCGTGTTCTGCCACTGCTCTGTAGTCAACTTATCCCAAGATGGACCTTATTATCCTATTTCTAGTTCCTTGTGTCAGTACATTTTTCACTGAAAACTATATTTTTAATGTTACTTCCTACATACCACATATAATAAGAGTAATCCTTATTCCCTGCTCCTGTTTTACTGTCCGCCTCAAGTTCATTCATTTGTACTCTACTACTCTTCACTAAATGTCTTCATATACGTTATAAGTGGTTTGATGCCTATGCAGAAAGTAACTGAGCCTGATTTTGATAGAGACTATACCTGTTCTTCAGAATAGTAGCCACAATAGATGCACCATGAATAGGAGGATTAGAGTACATGGGCCTGATAACAAGTTTCAGTTGGCTCTCAACCCTGTTTGCCACATCAGCTGCCTTGCAAACCTGCAAAATGCCAACACAGGTAATAAACAATAAGAATGTTTGTAAAGGGCATTAATTTCTGAAACACTCCCATGGCTTTGAAGAGAAGAATGCAATAAAACTCAAGTAATGCACATGTTAACAAGTATAATTTCTTCTGGCCAAGTATCATCACCAACCCTCATCTAGTTTATGAAGTTATCCTCTAGATGTGAAAGAATATAGAAATGGTCTTTGCAAAATGATATGAAAGAGAAGCTCTCGAGGATCTAAAGTCTGAGTTAGATGCAAAAAATACTCTCCAACAAATGATTCCAAGCCATCCCATTGAACATGCCATCAATGAAAGCCATAGAGAGGTGAACATATAATCAGAAAGCTCCATGAAGTGACACAATTAATAGTACTATAACCTCCCTATTTCAATCATCAAATGTAGAGCACCTTTTTACAGTCTAGGAAGTGAAATTTTATTGCTTTAAGTGGCGATGACTTACGATGCTGAGGGCCCCAACACGTTCTCCATAGAGTCCCATGTTTTTTGCATAGCTTTGAGCTGCAAGGCACTCTCCACCATCTGCAACAAACATGCGAACAGACTGTGCATCTGCATCTAGGCTACCACTTGCAAAACCCTGGAACAAGAAGAGTTCATCAGTCATATAAATGGACAAATGCACAGCTAACACTGTCATAATCAGGCCCTTTCTCTCAAGGGCATGATTTTTTTTTAATATTACCTGATAGGCGCTATCAAAGAAAGGTAGTAATCCTTTTGACCTCATCAACTTCCTGATCTGCTGCCATTGCTCAACAGTTGGATCAACGCCAGTTGGGTTATGAGCACATGCATGAAGGAGCACAACTGCTCCTGTTGGTGCAGCACCAAGATCATCTAGCAAACCTATTCGCAACAAATTTTTACCGAATTATACCATAATAACAAGCCAATAGAAAGAAAGCTCAACTAGTTCTTAATAACTGCTACGTGAAAATCTTTGTAGTCACATGTGACAACTACTAATGATTTGATTAATAGCATAAATGTGCATTGTTACTTGTGTAATGCAACCCAATACAAGTAAACTACAAAAGGTGCAATTTACTCAGAATAGAGGGTTCATACCTTGAAAGTCCAGGCCACGTGTTGCTGGGTTATAGTAACGATATGTTCTCACAGATAATCCAGCAATAGTAAAGACTTTTGGATGATTTCCCCATGTTGGCAATGGAATGTATATTGTTTTCTGTCAAAGAAGTTGCACAATTAAGCTATTGTTTCATTTTAGTTACTTTTACATATGAAGGTCAGCAACAAATAAATTTAAATGGGTACCTCCTTGTGGTGCCTTGCTAGAAATTCTCCCCCAACCCTAAGAGAGCCAGTACCAGATAAGCACTGAACGGTAACCACTCTATTCTCTTTGATAGCAGGGCTGTATGGTAAGTCAAGACAGCATAGCAATAAGCTAGAGAACATAAATTGTGCAGAATAAGATATGACCAAACACCTCTCTGAGGTTCACAAAACACACAACAGAACTGAGACAGGCTTCAGGCTCAAAACCAACACATTCTAGGTGTCATGTTATACATGCAGCCCAATACGACCGCTGTCACATATTAATTCTTACATCCCACCCTTACCTTTCAGAACCAAAAATGAGTTTTGCGCTCACTTTGTTGAAATCTGCCAGTCCAGTGATGGGAAGATACTCCTTGACACGAGACCTGAGAGATATACGCAAAAAGGGGTCATTACTCGAATCAAGTAGCAAATAAAACTGACAGTGACACGATATCTTACTGGTCATTAACTAGCATCTGCTCCGCTCGCCTCACTACATTCAATACAAGAGGTTTTCCTTCCTGTTACATCATAAAAAGGCCAACCCAGTAAAGAATTATGTCATGAATCTGCAACTACACAGTACTTGAGTATATGTAAAAGTGCATATATAATCCATAGCTACTATTCTGAATAACAAAGTTCCAGTTCAGTTAACGAGATTCTGTATATGTAACAAGAGCAACTCACCTCAGTTCTGTAAGCACCTACACCCAAATTCACCTTCAATGGGCTGGTATCCTTGTTATAAGCGACAGTGACCTATTTGTTCAAACAATACCAGTCAGATAAACTGCAAAACGACAAGATCATGCAACTATCAAGGAACACTATATTTCAACCACGAGAGGACCCCAAATCTATGCATTCTGATGCTATTTTTACAAATACTCAGAGATCAACACGATCCTGAGCAAAACAATTTGGAGATTATGCATGTGTTGAAACTGCAATAGAATCAAATGATCCACTGATTTTTCCAATCAATCACACACCGACCATAAAATATACAGTTAATTTCAGTCGATCATCTAGTTCACGAAAATGAACATAAAATAGTATCAATTAGATCAATCATCCTCACTCGATACAAATGGAAATAAAAATGTATAAATCACATTCACAGAGCGATCGAGTACAAGCAACCAGCAAATTCACATTTAGAGGTGAAGATGAAGCAACCGATCGAACAAAACACAGATGTTACTTGAATACATAAACAAATCGATCTACACAGTGAGCAAAAAAAAGAGGGGTGAAGACAGTGATATACATACCCCGAGAATGGGATCTTCAGGAGCATGATCGATGGTTCCGAACGCAGAGCCAACATTAGGGTTTTCAGAAGCCATGGATCGAAGAGTTGAAGTTGACGCTGAAGCTGAAGAAGAAATAGTAGTTGTGCCTCCTCGAGCAAGGAAGAGGTTTATTTAACGTCCTCACTGTGACTTTCCTTTCCCTTCCAGTGGGCAGGCCTATACCGTGAGCGCGTACTTTACATTCTCTGTGGGGTTAATGGTAAAATGCGCCTACTTTTCCCCTTCCTCACGTGACCACAATTTATTTTTGTTTCCTTTTAACTTATTTTAATTTTGATTGTTGTTTGAAAAGATATTTTATTCGTAAAATCCGATATAAGTGTTATTAAATGTTTTTTTTATTTGCATAACATTATAATATGAAAAAATTATCCATCATGTCTCATGCTGGTCGTTTAATCAAGAGGCATGACTCTCGAGACAACATGCCATCTATCACACTAAATTGCAAAAGTAGGAATGATAATGTTTTTTTGGTGCTTGATAAAACGATCAGGTAATAGTCCTTACAAAAACTAGACTTTGTGGGAATAAAATTCATGTAGTCAGCTTCTCATTGAGCATAGCTTGCGTACCGCTTACAATCAGACTAGACCTAAAACGCAATAGATGCGCATCTAAGCCAGACCAAATCTGACACTAAGCCAGACTGAGTCTGACACTAAAAACCAGGCTAAAACTGGGACCAAAACCAGACTAACATTAGCGCCTTATTAACTAAAATACAATGAAAAAATGTAGTTGGACGACGAACAGATTCGGTAGAAGAACCCCAACAAGGACCGGATTCAGCAGCAACAAGTAGGAAAGGAACCGAAGATAATGGTTATATGTGTATTTGATTCGTTTTTTAAAAAACATTATTCATATGTTCCCTCATATACAATCTGTCCGAACGTCGGAGTTTCAAATTAAATTTAACAGGGTACTTTGTAATTCAAACTTTTTTTTTCAGATTATTTTACTAAAACAATAATATTGATTCAAAATATATACCAGGTTTTTTTCAATCATTAAAGGGTTTGAGTTATTTTGTCATGCCTAAAGAAAAAGTGAAGACAAAAATTTTACACTATTAATTTCAATTGGCCACTATCACAAATATAAACCAAAGGATAGCACAAAAGGATGGAAAAGAAACTATAAGTAGAAACTCATCCCAACCAAACGTTTAGAAGAATCACAGATTGAATACCACTTGAAATATGAAATCATAATATTCAAAATCTTACACCACTTAAAGTGATAATGTAAAGGGAAAAAAATGTTAACAAGAGTCCTAAATTCATATCTGCCTTGTGAGAACTTCATGTCTAGAGGACTGTCATAAAGGCATTGAAATACCTGCAATATAAGAAAGTAAAAATAGTATCAATTTATGGGTTGCCACATAAATGAAAATGCTAATCACACAATTATATAGGTCAATAAAACGACCAAAAAACTATATCTCATTCATAACACGGCATAATTATTCACGCCCTACTTCCTAAACCCATAGGCATAGCAGATCATAACTATGTCAACCTACACATAAGCTCCCATTTGGTATACGGGAAATCACATCATCATTCCTTCACAGAAGCAAGCACAAAAAGAACTGCCAATTACTCCTTTCACATATTAACACCAAAAGCTATTTGATCTCAGCGTGACATAAGTGACAGAATATGCTCTTCAAAAGAGGATATCAGTTTTTTTTAACTCAACCACCGGAAGTCAACTAAAGACCTATAAAGAAACTTACGAAGAAACAAGGACAGCCTAACATAGACTAAGCAAAGATTGCAAGAGCATTACATGGGATCATCAGAGCTGATCAGGTTTCTAGTATATTCAGATAGCTATAATTTTCCCCAGAAACATTGGCTTTCAGTGCCCATACAGACTAATACAACATTCTTCCTTAATTTGGTTTGCCCCGTTCTCTGCTGAAAATAGCATCACAAGTCCCTGTATCTATTGTGACAAACAAAAACCCATAGGATCATTCAAATGTAATATAAGACACAAAAAAAGAGAAGAGACGGTGCCAACAGATCAACAAGCTCAAAAGTCTCCATATGTATATATGACACAAAAAAAATTATAGGATCATTAAAATGTAATAACAAGCAAACAATCAGAGAAGAGTTGGTGCCAACAGATCATTGGCCTCTCCATGAATGACCAAGAATAGATGGTTACCAAATAGGGGATTATTATGTCAGGTCAAAACCATATGAATCACATCCAGACAGGCTATCAACAGAACAAGACATGGCATTGCTTTAGTTTAAGTATTCTTTGAGCTGGATTAGTAACTACATTTGCAATACTATCAACACCTCCTTTTTTCACTAAACAACAATGTGCAATAATGAAATCAACTACTAATGAAGTATGTTCTTAGCTTCTCTCCAGTAGCTTCAAAACAAGCACACAAAAGGGTTTTCTTCTACATCTAACCTCGGTAAAGCTATGACTATGAGTAGCAATGCCAAAAACTAGTTGATTGAAATTTACATCTCGTGATATCAATGCAAGTCTATGAATGTATCCAAATTGGAATAACCAGATCAAAAGAAGCAGAAAACAGACCTTGAGGTACTAATCCCCAGCTCTGAGACTCTACAGCCAAGCTTGACGTTAATCGAGCTGAGGCTATAGCACTGTGCAATGGTAACATCGTGACCAAGCTGCTCAACTCTACTGGCAACCTAACAGATACAGCACAAACATAAACACATCAACCACAAAGAAATGTTATCTTGGTAGAAACCCATGATTGCGAAAAGTACCCTACCTTTCTCAGCAACCAAACAGACTGTAAGAAGAGAAAATTAGGGGAATCTTACCTGGAAAGGCTAGAAATGCGTCGGGCAGAGCCAGAGAGCTGAGATTGAGAAGCGAACTGGAAGTGAGGGGAGCAAGCTTCATTGAGCTTCAGAAACTGAGTTCGTGATCGGATCGCAAGCCTAGACACGGCCCGTAAAGACGCCATTGCTGGACTTTCAGGAGCTGCGAGGGTTTGATTTCTCACTCTGCGAGAAGTGAAGCGAAGCAGCTGCAAAGCCGACGTTTTGTGAATTTGCTAGAATTGTTTTGACCGTGACAGTACTCGGGTCACCACCAATCAGATTTCAAAGACAAATTGTCGGTCAAAGAAAGTAACCGTCGTTGTATCAGTGATTCCATAAAACGACGACGTCTCTCCCTCGGCCCGGCTAGATGCTTGCAGAGGAAAAAAGGCCTTTTGGGCCTTAGAGCTAATGGGCCTATTTTTGTTTAATTAATTTTTAATTATTTAAAGGTTGTCGCATTTAATATTGAGAATAGGTGATTTTAGGCAACATTTATTAAATTAGAAGTAGGTTTTGGTAAATCAAAGTCTAAAATGATAAAAATCAAAATTCATTAGGAAGCTGTTGTAGGTGTAATAGATTCTATGTATATGGCTGTTGAAAATTTACACTAAAATAAATTTGATGTTATCTGATGCAATCTTAACCTTTTTTTTATTAAAAGTGGTGTAAGTGTAGTTACTTCTACATTTATGTGTCCAAATTTTAAATTGGATCAAAAAATTATATTGAAAATAATTGAATCTTCTATTATTTAAACTTTATAGACAATTATTAATTGACAATGGTAGATTTGTGAACAAAGAAAAATACAAAGCGAAGAGTTTTTTTCTTAGGCAACAAATTATTGAAAAGAGACTCGTCAGCTAGATCATTAGTCAAGAGAGTTATTTCTTAGCCACCGGAGATCGAAATCTGGTAGGTACGATAATGTTATATTATTTAGTTGTTTTATGTTGTGTGTAGTTTGCTTGTCTTGGTTATCATATATGCGTATTCTAGTGTGATGTTCGGTTTGATTTAGTTATCAAACGGTATATAAACTATGTTCATTCAATATTGACGACATGAATTATTGTTTTCGTCGAGTTGAAAATCTGTAATATACCGTAGAGTTTGTAATGTTATTATCTTGTTTAATATGATCAATAATTCAAT
>JAYMSW010002381.1:0-13993 GCA_036897725.1 Erodium texanum | reverse complement strand
CATACGACATCGTATCAATCGTAAGCCAAGATATAAAAGGAAATAAAGAAAGTCTTTTGATTATTTCCTTTAATATATTTATTTAATCAGGTACTATGAAGGTGGCAAAAAAAAAATTTATCACTCGATAAAAACAAGCTTACAATTATTTATTCTACACGAAAAAATATATCCAATCTAATTACTTTGTTCATGTCATTAAGTGTTATTTTGATCTTTAGATCAAAAAACACGAACATAATAAAATTCAAATTAACATGATATAAATTAATTTAATATTCAATATTAATGATAAGTTTGACATGTGTTAGTTGGCTTTGTTATAGTTATGGTGATTAACCAACAATTTCACATAGTTAGTATATTTTAAAAAATAATTTATAAATCATATAATAAAAAATCGACCATATTGTTTTTAAAGGTTATCACATTATATATTTGTCAAATCCTCCTCTGTCCTCACAAATGGCAACATTATATGAAGCTAGATGTGGATTTTAGTTAGCTAATTACAAGTAGAATCTACAATACTTGAAATAAATAAGACAAAACCAAACATTTTAAACATGGCATCTTTTTGGCTTTATTTGGACAACATGAAAAATGCTACATAGCAAAACTTACATAAGCACATAAACTCTGAGTTCTGAACAAAATTGCACTTACATATATATTTCATACCCACAAACGAATAACACGTTTAAATGTAATGTACAACATCGTGGCACGTATTTTTACGAGTACTATCGTATATGAACAACGGGTACACGAATTAGTAACAGAGTATCGGATTTTGTAACCTCTATGCCAAGGTGTGGTTGGCGAGTCCCATAGATTCTGCAACTTCTCTGGCAGCAAAACTATCATCTTGTTCCTGAACATTGCAGAAAGCACATTTTTATTGAAATCAAGAAAATTATTATTCTTATAGAAACCCATGCCTCTCTCTTGATCTGATATAAGTGGTCCATTTTACATAGCATCAGAGCCTGGTTGATCTGGGTCTCCTCGTGCCTCAACCCTCTGTCAACTACAGTCTTACTACGATGCATGTGCAGAAAGGACAAGGCTCGCACGTGAGGGGAAGTGTTGACACCCAACTAAAAAGGGTGATTTTTTTTTGGTTGTGGAAGCTTGATACGATATAAGTGGATCGTTTTACATGTAATGAATGAGTGAATAGCTAGATATTTTCATACCTGAAGGCGGTGCAACAGGTACATCAAGAACAGGTGCACAAATACCTGCAGATGGGCAAATGTAAAATACTTCTACATATTTTGTTCATGTTACTGAACTGATAAAAATGAAATTTTGTTACCAGGTAGAAGAGCAAGAGAAGTCGAGATATTGGGTACCGCCACAGAAACCTCGTGGCCCTGACAGCCCCAGAATCTAAAAACTTTGCAGCTTTCTGCAACTGCATGAGACAGGCCAAAAGACGTTCATGACTATAGAGATGAGAGTAAAGGGTCACAAGCAGAAAAGAACAACAATGGAGTAAGATATGAGGACACAGATACAAATACCTGAATGCTTGCCCCAACCATGTGACGGTGATGCAAGGGGAGAGGCCTGAGATTTTAACTTCATTAGAAAATTATGCAGACAACAAGCAAAAATACCATATATAACATAGGGCATGGGTCAGTGCCCTTTTTTTTTATCACATGAGAGTATTTTCGTCCTTTCACACCCAAAAGTTTATGGAATTGGGGTAGACTGAGACTAAAATAACTTAGGGGGTTGTCAAAAAAATTTAAACTTAGGGGTAGTTGATTGAGAGAGGTGCATACTTAAGGGTAGCTAAGTGAGATTATTTCGATGAGAACCATAATATTCATATATAAATAATTCATTATTTGATCAAAAAAGAAGTAGCATACTCAAGTGCTCTCATTTCAGCATCTTCCTCCCACGATGATGACACTGCCCGTCTGGGAAGTCTACTTCTTTCTGCCTCTACCTGTTTAGCAATACAAGAAATTCACATGCAACCAGGAACGTTTGAGGATTTAAGGTTGAGAACAATTAACTTAAGCATATAGATCATTACTGTAAATCACGAGAAGCTTAATACAGACCTGTGCTTCTTGAAGGCGCTTTATTTCCTTGTCCAATTGAAACTCCGCTGCGGCTTTTTCACTAGCCATGTTTTCTAACTGTGTTTGCTTTAAGTACTGAATGGTAGGAAAAATATTTAAGACAATAATCATAAATCATTCTTGGATTCCCTGTTAAAAAATCACAAATCTATTATTAAATTTTGAGTCTCAATTACCAATAGATCTGTAAGTTCACGGTAGCGTTTCTCTAGCTCCATATGCTCCTGTTAATCATAAATTATAAACATAGAAGAAGCAGCATTCTTGGAATGAGCTGGAATAATGCACATAAACAAGGACTCTATAAAGCATTTCCCAATTGTGGCCAGCAAATTAGCCTATATATACTATTAACTTCAATACTTTTTATGCCGAACTGTGCCCTTTATGACAATCCTTCGATTTTCTCTTTTTCTTGATAAACTAATATTTCCAACTAACACTCTGAGATATGTACATTTAGTCATTGAGACAAGCAATGGAAGGAAATTTGACACCCTCGCCCATGCTAAAAAGCACTAGCATATTTAGGTCATGCCCCATCTCTTATGTTGACATAGTTACTTAAAGAAAATAAACAAAGTATAAGGCATCCGCCTTCAGTCTACTAACCATATTGTTGATATCAGAGAAAAATAAAGGCAAAGAAAGAGCGGGATAGACCAGATATTTAAGTTACCTGGCGTGAATAATGTCCTGCACCCCTCTTCATAGCAGCCATTTCAACTCTCATTTTCTGCACTTCAGCCTGAATTTAAACAAACGAAGAGGATGAATATTAATTACACAAAAAGAAGAAACCATCACAAATTGCACACACAGGATCATAACAACATTTTAAATTAAGTTTGGGAGAACAGAAAAGATGTTACTGGCACAAAGTATATGATACTTGCCTCCACATAAGAAAGCTTGCTTTCAGCATCTCTTTGAGCTCGGCGTGCACTTTCCACTTCATCCTGCAATGCCTGCACCTTTATATTCAAAAAGACCGGATATTATTGCTACATTCCACTAGAAATAAATAGTGTTCGGTAATTAATTAAAGGTAATAATATATAACAAACTAATCTACAGATCGACTACCCTTCAGATACTTACCTCTGTTTATTCAAGAATTGATCCTAATCCGGGTCAGAAGGGGCATATAAGTCTCCTACAATTATTCAGCTATAATGTAGTGTGCAGTTTTCTAATGTGTATACCTGAATTGATTGATTTGCCTCATCTGCGAACTTCTTTTGTCCACGGCGTGCACGAGCTTCCATGTCTTGTAGTTCTTGATTTAAAGATGCACATTCAACCTTGAGACACAGATTGAACACTCTTCCATAAGGAAGCTTAAAACCATTTTTTACCAACAACAAACAGTTAAGTTTTGTTTATAGATACCTCCAGAAGTGCGACCTTCTGCTCAAGCTCAGCTGTTTTGGCTGTTCTTTCTTCTGCTATCCTCTGAATAAGAAGAAAAAAATGAACATAACCAAATTAATTGAATATATATAAAGGTCTAATAATGTGTGCACAAGTTTCTTTGACTCCTTAAAATTGAGATAGCTTCACCCATGTTAAACTTACTCCAACCCAAAAGTTTAAGCAAAATGCTCTCATATATGCTGGGTCTCCTCAAACATGGTGAGTCCTTACATTACCTGGATCCTTGCAAGGGCTGTGGATGTCTCAACAGCTCTATGTTCCAACTCCACTTCCCTTTCCATAGAAGCCTGCATTAGTAGATAGAGATCACCACAGAGCTGGAAAACAATCAGAAAGATAGATAAAAAATTATTCTATGGACAAAAACCATTTTGGTAGCATTGTGTGCTGCACGCTCCTCTTCTGCTCTCCGCTCTGTAGATGCCAGTTCCTCCCGCAGAGCCTGATAGAGGGGTACATGTTAATTAATCTTGATATTACAAGAGCAGTATGCAAGGATATACTAAGTCTCCACAACACGAGAGATAAATAGGAGACTGAATCAAACAACTTTACCTGCATCATCCTTGTCTCCGTTAGCTCCCGATTTCTCATGATAGACTCCATGTTTGCCTGAAGACAATCAATCCAAGTATTATAAAAAAAAAACAATACTCACTAACCCAAACCACAATCATGCAGATTGGCCACAGTGGAAGAGCAAAAGAACGTAAAGAGTGTATTATATATAAATAAAAAAATATGCTATGTTTGATCTTTTCCTCAAAACTAAATAACGTGCACCAAGTTCTGGTTAAGTTTTTTGTAAAAAAGTTCTGGTTAAGTTAGTTACTTCACTTTCCATGTACATTCTAGAAAGGAAGAAAAAATGCAGAATGGCAAATGAAGAGGTCTAACTAACCTGCAGTGAAGCCAGGTTTCCGTCAGATAAAGCAGCCTGTTTCTTAAGTGTGTCTATACTACTTACAAGAGCCTCAATCTCAGAGTTCTTTGCCGCTAATGCTTCAACCATGTTTGACTCTACTCTTGTCAGTTCAAGTTTGGATGCAGATAAATCTTGCTGCAGCTGCTTTATGCGAGCCTCATATGATTTGGTAAGTTCTCTCTGTTAAGAACAAGAAAACAAGTAAAATGGCTAACATTTTAATGGTATTTCAAGGTGTAAATTAAGAAGGGTAATTTAAAACTACACTACATCCACAAATTAAAGAAGAAAAAAAACAGCTAAGTATTTCACCTCTGCGGTGAGAAGTTCTTCCAACTGCGCATTCTCAGATTTGTATTCTTGGAGACGGGATGATAGTCCAGCACAAACCTGAGAAATGATTAGAGAATATAAACAAATGTTAAAAGGAAAAATGTCTTAGGTTAGGAGTTAGATTAGGAATTGCCGATAAAATTAAAGGGCAAATGAGTACTAGAATGATGGAGCTATCAAGCACTGGAAAGAAGCACTATTTGACTTATAACTATCTTCTCATCTAAGGATAGTTTTTGTAACTCAGACTCATTTCATAAACAATCTCGTGGAAACCTAAATGCAAAAGTGTGCTATTACAAACAATTTGCGTTGTGTTGAACAATTTAGATGAGCTGACACTTCTTGCAACCAAGAAATGGAGAATGAATTACATATAATGAGCATTAAACAATATTCAATTGACCAGTAAGCTTCAATCCCATAACAATTTAAAACAGGCCAAATGAACACCTACTTTACGCAACATTGAAAGAATATTATAAAAGTAATTATGAATATATCGTGTATACATTTCTTACAGGACCTAAATTAAACCAATTAAAACAAATGATATTTGCATTCTGAGTAAATACCAAATCCTCAATTATATTTATCTTTGAAACGAACAGCTCATACATAGCATAAACATACACTCAAAACTACCCAGGCTTCAAGCAGGAAGCAACCAATCGAAACAAATGATGGGTACTTTCCTATTAAATGGCTCATCCTCAATTCTTTTAATCATACAAATGAACTCGAACATAACATGTACTTACTTACATACAAATTGTTTTACAACGCCTTCAAGCATACTACATGTTAGGAACATAAAGATCACATTAACCCAAGGGATGATCATTACCAATATCATAGGTTAACCATCAGTGTAAAGATTAAGAAAAATAGGCATTCATCTTCACCAGGTAGCATATAAGCATATTGCTACCTATGTATGGGTACCCTTGTGAGGCCTAGCTCCATTACCAACTACACCCAAAACCCATACATGACTACGGCTTAATTCAAAATATTGAAAATATCCAAAGAGCAGTGTGTCTAGTTCTTCTCAGCAACAATGGTAGGACATATTATTAGAGCTTACCCGAGCTAACCTTGCCTCTTTGGACTGACCAGAGGAACTTGTAGTCTTAAGAAGTCCTTGAGCCTGTAGATGGAAATAAATAAGAAATAAACCTTCAAACAATTGCAGCATAAGAATATTACAAACATTGAAAGAAATACATAAGCAGGAATTTCTCACTTGTCTTACCTCATCAAGCTGATCCTTTTCTCTCATTGGAGATTCTTTCATCGGTGAAACATTAATATTATGCTTTTGCTGCTTCTTTTGATTGACCAAAGGTTCAACCTTCACATCATCATCTTTAGACCGAGTTTCGCTATTACTAGAAGTCTTGGTGACAACAGGTTCAGATACTTCCTGATCAACTTTCAAAGAGACATCTGCATCTCCTACTTGGATATTTGAGCCAGTATCAACTGGATGATTTTCACTCACAACCTCAACTTCTTTGACAGGAGATGGCAAAGAAGGCTGCTCCTCACGAACATCTGAAGCGTTCTCATTGGCAAGATTTCCATTTGAAACCGACCTGACAATTTCCACATCAGCACCAGTAGTCGGGGCTTCCACATGCTCAGATTCATTTTTAACTATATCTGCCAATGTCTCGGACAAAGGAGTGCCTACAATTGGAGCCTCTTTGTCAATATCATGTTGTTGCTCATTGGTCAATTGGCCCACAGACCTACCTGCAGGGGTCTCCTCGTTTTCAACTATTGGAGGAGCCCTATCTTCTTTATCAGGTGCCATGTCTGATTGTGATGTTTGAGTATTAGTTTGTTCCAGTGCAACGAGTGCATTATCACTTTTATTAGAAGAATCATTTATGGAAAGTCGCTTTTGACCCTGCAAACCGTACACATGTGAGATAGATCACACATTTATTGGCATCAGAAATGGAGAAAGTGCATAGTATTAAATGGCTAGAGGCAAATACCTTTTTCCTCTGCTTTGTCCGCTTAGCTTGAGATCCTTGTCCATTAGAATCTTAACAATTCAAAAATGGAAAGAGATATAAGCAAATGAAATATTAAGATAGTAATAATCTAAGAAAGAGTTATGCTGCAAATTTACAACACCATACTATTTTGGTGGCAGGCATACGAGAAAAGGTTTGCTTCAAACTCATTTCTGGCATCCCCCACAAGTCCTGGCTATGAGAGTAACTCAACCTTCTGTGAGGAAGAATACTATTTGTCCATCTCTTTTCTACTATACAAAGATGCATAATTTCAAATTGAGTTTCAATTGTTTTATTTGAAAATAATTATTTCATGGATAGACTTTTAAATGTAGGACCACTTTTGGACCAAAAAGAGCATTTCTTCTATTTAACAATATGAACTTCCTGTTAAGGACTGAGTGTTGGGGCAGAAAATATGAAACGAAAAACTTAAGTTTAGTTCACTGATTCTGAATAAAGGAGAATCCTCCATAACTCTAATTTTCAATACACTACAGAAACTATAAATCCAAGTTATCATACATCATTGATATTTCTTCTAAGGCAGGACAACATAGTAATGGGCAAGAAATTTTATTCTAAGTGGTGACAGAAAGCGCATTGAATTTACCATGTCCACCAGATGATTGAGCCTCAACCTGGTCTTCTGCCAATTCACTGACAACCAATTTTGCCCGTCAATCTACAACTAAAAACAAATCTGATGGAAACAAGTATCCACAATCAAACAGATAATCGAGAGATGAAATCATAATAATGAACTCTACTAACAACAAAGGAGCTTTTGCAGTAAATTCCTTCAGAATACATGCCAAATTGAATACATAGAGCTACTTTGAGCACACTGATTACAAGCCTGTGCAAACAGCTAGATGTTCTGATCTTAAGTACGAATGCCATATTTCATCAACACGTTTTTGAAATCTAAGATTTGAAATTATTTATACAAAAACCCATTGAAATAAGATTTCGGTTGCAACATTTCACATTTTCAGAAACATGAACACATTAGCAACAGCAGACGACATTGCACATTACATGCTTCAGATCAGACCCCAAATCACATGAAATTCGAAATCAAAGACAAAGCATATAATAAGTGAAGCTCAGAAAGCGGAATCGAGACCTTCTGCGGCTTTGAGCCACGATGCCATCGAGAGATTCGGATCTGGAGCAGCTCTGCCCTAGAAAACCAATCAATCGGCGAAATGGAGTTACAGTGCAGATGAATTGTCTTCAGAATCTGGAATGATTGTTCCAATCACTAGCTCGATCTTCGCGGGAATGGAAGCAAAATGTTCTCGAGGCGGAGCCGTTGCCGGAGCTGGCGTTTTGGACAGAAACTGCGACGGAGCAACGTGGCTTTGGCTATGAAGGCCAAGTCGTGTTAGTTAAGATGTGTCTTTCACGGGCAGGAAGGAAGAAGTTGGGTAGTTCTGTAATTTCGCTGGTGAAATCGAGTTCTGATTTCTGAAAGATACGGTTTCAGGCCCAATGTGAAGCCCGAACATTTTGGCCCAATAAGAGATCAACAGGCTACAAAAAATGGCCCAATCACTCAGCCCATGAGTAAGAAACAACAAGGTTACATTATTGGAGCAGTTGCATGAAAATCACTCCTTCATTTGGAATAGTTCGTTTATTTCGATTTTCGAAACTTTAAATTTTTATGGCATTCATTAAAATTTCTCGTTTATTCTAACTCGTTTGCACTGACTGCCTCGTTTTCAAATAGGTCCGTGAATCCCATTTTTATCGTTGAGGTTCTCGTCCGTTGTGCAGATTAAATATTCGGATGCAAGAGGATCTGAGAGGTCAGGACTGGACAGCCCAGATCTAGAAGCAATGTGGTTGGCTCTTTGCCAGTTTCGCCAATAAATACTAGTTCGAAGGCCGTACTGACCAACTCAAGAGGATTGCTTGATAGAGTCTGGTTGATTTTCGGTATAGTGTAGTTAGGTTGTAGTAGATAGATGGTTCCGCTAGCACATAGTCTGGATGTTTTGTCTGCTAGCCTTCGAGTCTGCATTTATCTCCCAACTTTGTTTAAGTTAATTCCAACTTCGCCTTTGTAACAATTTGTCCGACGCGAACACATGCTGTAAGGTATATTAATTGAGAGATATATCGAATTGATGCATCCTTTCGTTGGAAAAAAAAAAAAAAAAAGAGGTCCGTGAATCATGATATTTCGTAGTTTTGTTAAGTAAAAATATTAACAATATTAATTAATGAGCTTCTATTAAAACATTAACATTAAAAATTGAATGGCTCGTTGGTGTTGGGACCATGTCATGACAAATGTAAAATTAATGGCATCTATTGTTGCATAAATTAATTGTTGGTTACAACATTTCTATCATTATTATCATTAATTTTTATAATTACTAATTACGTTTGCGTGTGAGGATTTAAGTATAGTTTTAATGGCCGCTTTTTACGGAAACGATATTGCATTGTAGATATTTTGGTCGTTGTCATTATTATTCGTATCTGTTAATTTTATTAATTAATGATCTATCAATTGACGTATCTATATTAGGTGGGTTTAATTAATTGTTTAATTTTCTAACCAAACTCATCCATCACATTTCTCAAATACGTATCTACATTAGGTGGGTTTAGCTAGTTGTTTAATTTTCTAACCGAACTCATCGAGCTAATTTCTCAAATTCCATTCATTATTATTGGCTTATTTATTTTCAAATATATTAATTAATAACTAATATCATCTCATACTTTTCTTTTGTTTAAAGTTTTGTCACTAATATTATATATCAATCATGAAAATATATATATATTGAACTATTGATCGTATTAGGCAAGATAATAACATTAAAGATTCCAAACTTGGCGGGCTTAACAATTCTTGCAGTCAACGTTCAATGAGTATAGCTCGCGTACCGTTCAACAACTAGATCAACAACGAACAGCACACCAAGACGTACACATGTAATAATGCAAAACAAACAAACTGCAAATTATATAAGCAACTAAAATAATAACATTATTGTCCTCACCGGGACTTGATGCCTGATGATTAAGAGATAACTTCTTTAATTACTGGATTTTACCGGCTATATATTTTTAATGTTTTCATTTGATTTAATGTGACTTTATTTCAACCAAGATTTTTTTGGTGAATATATATATAGGAATATATAGCTATCGAAAAACATATGAAGCATAATTAACATGTGTCATAAATAAAGGATTTGGCCGTGATTAGCTTTACCAAACCATGTATGTCATGCAAACAAGTAATGAATCTACACGATACATATGAGTTGGAAGATGAAGAAAAAGTATCCTATCACCGATTTGAATAAATATATTTTTATATATATATAACGAATAAATATAATTATTAAATTATACAACAATGTTGAAAATTCATACAATACATTAATGTGAACTAAGGAAAAACATGCAAGCTATATATATAACCTCAAATTAATAAATTTCCAGAGATCTTGGAGATCAATCTCGCTAACCATATCCATTTTTTTAATGTTCATAAACAAATTTAAATTAAACATACATATAATGCTTTGCTTCGTGCATGGCAGTGACCTTACAACCAAGCAATCGAAGCAGAACCACAGGAACCCTAAAAGAAGGAACGACAATATCGTATTAAAAACCTCAACAACTTCGAAATTAAACATATATAAATTGGGTTAGTGATTCAAGTTGAGGCTTACTAAAATTATTGAAGTAATTTACTGTGTTAAACTCTTGATATGATGAATTTCAATCACCAAATTTATTATCACAATATTTTTTTAAAAAATAAATATCGTATATATTATTTCTCTTGCACGCACTAGGCAACGAGCAACCATAGTTCAGTCGAAGTTGGTACAACCAACTAGTCGAAGTTGGCATAAATACCGACCACGTACACCAATACTACCACGCTCAAGCGACCCATATGAACCTGGACTTCTGAACCTCCCTTCCCTGGAACCAAACATTTTATTTCGAAGATAGAAAATTAAATGTGTATGTTACACATGTATATAGTCCGCCCATAGTTTAGGGTTTTGACGAATTTGTTTGAGGTTTAACTTCAGAGTTTCGAAATATGATTTAGAGTTTGATTGAGTCATGGTTCAAGGTTTTGACCAATTTATTTGGAGTTTGAATACACAGATATTAGAAGCCCTGACCACTGCGTTGGGCTGTTACTGCGGCATTTTGGAATTCACCAATACTATCCATATTCGTGGTCTTAATAATCATATCACTATACTTTTTTATTATTTTATTTTTTACCTCATTTTAGTGTGAAAATATACCGTTATTTGTGTGAAAATGAAATGTGGGGGTTGACTTATATAAAAATGGAATGGATTTAAGGGTGTTTTGTCATTTTGAAAAAAAAAATAAATAGTAAATTAATATATTTATTAACGGTACAATAAAATGATAACTGTGAGATCGTCAAATTAAAATTAAAAGATATATTTTTGAACTTGGTCCATATTTGAAAGGATCTAATCATAATTAACTCTTGACAAATATTATCCTCTCTTCCAAAAAAAATCCCTAAATCAACCATATCGGTTGTTGCAGGTGTTGCGTTGGTGGATCAACAAGCATATGAAACGAGAAAGTCTATACTTATGTTGTCGTTTTGGTGAAAGGTCCTCGTTTGCATAACAACACGTGCGGAAATGGAGGGAGGTTTGGGCCACACGTGCGGGAAAGAAGTACGAGGTCGTCTAGGTTTTTGACTTGTAATGACGCTTTGTGGAGATAGTTTAGTTTAGGTTTATGTACAAAGGAACACACACGTGTTAGTCCAAACCATACTTAGCGGTTCGTATATATGTACGAATACAAGTAGGGTAAGTAAAAAGCTTTCCAAGTCTGATTTCGATTCCTATAGTCCAACTTACAATACCAATTAAACTTCCTATATAAATGTCAATGACATTCAACACTCTCAAATCAATTTCAGATCTTCTCTTTCTCTAGACACTGAATTTTCATCAAACTTTGCAATTCCTGAATCTATTAGCAAAGATGGAAGGAGAGGACGATATTTTATATGTATCCATTCGCTTGTATCCGGAGAACTTGCCATTCAGTCGAATGTGAAAAATGTGGGCTACTTTTTATGTTCTAGCCTTGAGGAGCGTGTATCTTATGGGCGTGAATTTCTTCAGTTATAGCATCTTCAACATGTTTTGTTTTGTATTTATGTATGTAGTTGTCACAACTGTTCTGCAATTTTTCGTTCAATATGAAATTAAATTCACTTAGTTTGTCTTTGTTGATTTGTATCTATAACAATTCCAAATTTATTAATAATATTTCCATATTTTTCATAATCTCATTTGTGTATATATATATATATTTTGTTAAATCATTAAATGCTCTTATATTAAATAAAATTTTCCAATATTGTATGGTTCCCTAGATTATATATACATTTCAATCCGCTATCTTAATGTTTGAAACGTTTATAATAATCCCGTTTTCTTCTGGATGGGTGACAATTCGAAAACAAAACTAAAACACGTCGAGACACGAAGATAATATTAATAAATTTTGATAGTAAACGATCCGAACCTTTGACGAGGTCACCAATCATGTTAGGACAATGTTGAACCCTCAACTTTAATTTCATTTTCCAACCTATTCTAGCCTTTTATGAGCATTGTTTATCAATGGTGTCGTCTTTTGTTTTGTCAAAACCCTCTACAATCCAATAATTTCTACACATGGTAGCAATGTGGGGTATACTTCACAGATGATGCATCTATTGTGCTATTTGTTGAACAAATCTAACTATCCAATCCCTTAAATTGTTCGTTGATTTGATGATAAATATTGAAAGAGCCCGATCCTTGAATTGTTCTTCGTTTCATTGCTTATAGTTATTGGTTTTGGCGTTGTATTTGATGATAAACTCTGGTCATTGATGTTGACATTTGACGGTTCTCTTGATCATTTTTCGGGGAATTTCACTTCCATTGCATCATCTTTAATCTATCCGAAAAGGTAAAAGTGGTCTGCTATGAAAGCGATTCTAAAATAGTGAATGTACGTACACTCATTATTTGACTCTTTCACTAGTCTGAAAATAGAGAGTATTGAAATGTCATTTATTTGAACTTCATCCAAGAGACGCCAAATCAATTATCTATTTATCTACTTATCTTTTCTAATACGGGAAGATAAAAAGATGGTTAAAATTGAACGTCATTCATCAAAACACGTCATTTTAGTTTTAGTAAAGAAATAATAACACGTGCTTGAATGAAACAAGACACGTGGACCACACACGTTTGGGAGTACTCGGTCTGGTTTTAATGTACGAATCCAACTAGGGTAGGTACGTACGTAAAAGCGTCTTGGCGTCACGTGTAACCCTATTCCTCGTCCAACTAGAATAACCTTTGAACTTCCTATATATATATATATATACATAGAGGCATTGATACTAACATTATTAGACATCTAATTCATCGCTCCCTTTAATTTCTTCACAGATTGTCTATTTCGATCAAAATTTGAGGCTACCATATCTCTTCAAGAGATGGAAGAAGACGATGATACCCTACACATATCTTTTCGCTTTCTCCGGGAAGACCGACCGTTCACTCCAATCCGAAAAATATTTTGTATCATGTTTTGTAACCACGAATATCTATCTTATAGCCACGAATTTTCTAAGCTATAGTATCTTTAACGTATTTTGTATCATGTTTACGTATGTAGTTATCACTACTATTCTAGGAATATTTGTTCAGTATGAAATCAAATTATGTTAATTTACTTTAACCGGTTCGTATTCGAAATAGTTTTCAGATTATTAATACCAATCGATTTATTTTCATTCTTCCGCATTTTTCTTATTCGAGCATTTAATCTCGGTAATAATTTTTTTGCATATTTTGTTTTCGATCAGTGTGATATTATTTTTGTGATCAAATCATAAATCACGCTCTTGTGTATTAATAAGAGTATGTACGAGTAGATTCCCTATATAACGTAGTTCAACAAATTCCAATCCAATATCATAATTGTTTAGCCATTTTTAATTAATTATAATTTATATATATCACTCCATGAGAACAGATATAGTATAACCTATATGAATAATAATGTTGAGATCGTGATATTTTATTATTTTATAAAAATATTAA
>JAYMSW010002380.1:0-13994 GCA_036897725.1 Erodium texanum | reverse complement strand
GTGTATGATCATGTGATAACCTATGTGTAATCATGTGATAAGCTGTGCGTGATCATGTGATAACTTGTGTGTAATCATGTGATAACTAGTGTATGATTATGTGATAACCCATGAATGATCATGTGATAACTTGTGTGTGATCATGTGATAACCAGTATATGATCATGTGATAACCCGTGAATGATCATGTGATAGGCTGTGTGTGATCATATGATAACATGTGTGTGATTATGTGATAACATGTGTATGATCATGTGATAACTTGTATGTGATCATGTGATAACCAGTGTATGATCATATGATAACCAGTGTATGATCATGTAAAAACCTATGTGTGATCATGTAATAACCAGTGTATGATCATGTGATAACATGTGTGCGATCATGTGATAAACCATAAACCCCTAAACGCTAAAACATAACCCCTGAACCATAAGATATAAACCTTAAACCATAACCCTAAACCTCATAAACCTTAAACCTTTTACTCTAAACCCCTAGACCTCATAAATATTAAACTTTTGACCCTAAACCCCTAAATCCTGAGCTCTTTAAAATATATGTTTTACTTGTCTTGTTTTGTAGATCTCGATAAAAGAAAAATATTGACGCTAGAATGAAGTGAATCAGAATTCAAACGAAGAGGGAATGGACAAAAAAATAAAAATAGGGAAAGTTGAATAATTAACACGTGATAAATTAAATGGTTGAGATTAATCTATTAGTTTATATGTTAACAACCAGTTGAGATTTTTATAATAAATAGAGGTATAGTAAATATGTTGAAAACATTTCTCCCCTCCATTTTTTTTTTATTTTCTTAAGAGATAAAGTTTTTAAAATATAACAGCGGCGTAACTTAAAATAAAAACTCAATCTACAACTTAAACAAACTTCAGGAATCATTCCAAAAAAAAAAAAAGACTTCATGAATCCGATCGCCACTATTAGAAAAATTACATCATTAGAAAAATATTGCAGAATTGATCCTTCTTTTTGCCTCTATGTACTTAATTTTGCTGCAATTATGGAACAATATTGCAGAATTGATAGTTTCAAAAAAAAAAAATATTGCAGAATTGATTAAATCAAAGTGGGGTTGATCCTTCTTTTTTGTCTTTCTACCACTTAATTTTGATGTAACTATGGCGAAACAAAAAGTTCCAACTCATTAACTGAAAAAAAAAAAAAAAGAAGACCATTTCAATTATTCATCAAAATCAATCTACTAACTAACACACAATCGAAACAAACACAATCATCTCCATAACACACACCTACATTAACTACATCGAACATTCTACTCTACCATACAATCTATTCAAGAACATTGTGCGTCAACTAGAAGAGCTTTAGGTACGCCCGTGCAAGGATCGTCCCCAAACTTCACGGTCGAGACAGGGACAGTACATAGACTCTTCCCTATACATGCCTGCCAACCAAATCAGAACCCATCATAGAAGAGAACGAGTCATTAATACAACAACCTTAATAATAAATCATAAGTAAAATGTACTCCTACCTGTACTTGATAAAAAAATAGAACGGGTCTTACCTTTTCCATAACGTCTCTAGAATGAGACGAGTGACACTCTCCAATAGCGTATCTTCCACAATCACCCGAAGGCGTTCCAAAGCTCGCAAACAAAATGTTGGAGATGGTTTTTCCGTAAGGACAACGAAGCTGGACCTTAGGCCTCCGGCCATGGTGGCTCAGTCCCCTCCACGTGTTCACGGGAGGCGGGTATGAATCGTACACGTGACCGCATACTCTAGAGGTCGTAACAATGTTTACTGATATCTCGAGTGGGTTTCCCCTTTCTTCCTCCATCAGAACCAACAAGTTGTCCTTAGGTTTAAGGAACGAGCGAGGTACATTGTACCTAAGAGGTTAAGTACAGGTCGGTCACATAATATTCTAAACTAAGAAGTGTTTGTTCAATGACGTTTAGTACACAATATCTATTTGTAAATGTAATTAACTCGTAAATGAGCATACGGACCATGTTTGTGAAGGACTTCCTTTGCGCGTACGAAATGATTCCCAGTATCTGCCGATGCTATGCCCATTAACCCATGTTTCGCCCTTTCCCATAGATCCAAGGTTCAACGCAACTGGATCGTTACCCAGTGGCGCATCAAATGATGTCTACAAAAGGTCGTACATTGTTGTGAAGATTCATAATAATGATGCATACATATGTAACAGACATTGAATTGCAGAATGGCTTCCTTACCTTGTACCATGTTAGAGGTTCAAGAGTTGAGCTTCCCAACCTATTCCAGTTAATCTTCCTAGATCCGCGATATGAATAAATTTTTGCTCTCTCTCCAAATAATCCGACCTTCATAAAATTATGTCACAAAATCAATAGTAGACCTCATTGATCCAAAACTATGTTAATTTACTGTATTTGTAGATAGTTGATAGTTATGACGTACTATACGTCTTATTCACGTAACTATTCTCAACTTTATTTGTAGCTACTTAAACTTTCCAAAATTGGTAGATAGCTATGTTTTATCAGAAAATGATGAAAATATCTTTGATCCTATCTCAAAAGGTACTATTTGTCATCTTTTTAATAGTTTGTCTTGTAATGAGTCTTTTTACTTCTATTCAACTGTTTTTTTAGGGTTTAATCTAAATGTTTTTGGTAGTCAAAAGAAACTTTTACGTGGAAGAGTAACCTTATATCCCCATGGATAGTTAGAGAAATCTCGGGTTCCATTGTTGTAATCTTCAATCTTGACACTGTCCAATCCAGTGAACCTACTCTCAAGATACGGCCCCGAGTCCTACATTTCTCAAAGGAAATCATTAGTCATCAAGATCAAAATCGTATAAATAGAAAATGATTCATACACCCGAGGAACAGAAGATGTTAAGTACCGGCAAGCCAACCATTACGCTAAGTATAGAGACATAATTCATCCCGATGTTGAACTCAACTGGGTTCTTGAGCGGAGAAATTCTCCTCCTGAGATGTCCGTGTGCAGATCCTTAAAATCACCAAAAACTAATCAGTCAAGTACTAGGAAATGACATGGTTGTTTTGTTCTATGTTGTAGTGAAAGCTTACCAATGAGTACTCCATTAACAAATGCATGCACAACATGCCCTTTGGACTCCACACTAAGTAAAGATCGAGCGTCAGAAGAATCACTCTGGAAACTGAACGTATACCAAAGGTAATCAGATGCATCCTTCGTCACATTCGTATGCTCCAACAACGTGCTTGCTCTTATGGAAGTCGCATCACAATTCGGGATAGCTTCTGTGTACTCTTCCCATTTCTCACTAGAACTGAGCTTTAGGCTCGATTCCATCGATCTTGTACTGTATTGTGCAGTTACCTACTAAGCAAAGATAGATTGAAACCCCAATTTTGCTTCTATAACTTGTATGTGAATCAAGAACTAAACCATTCTTCCTATTAGGGTTGGCTTGGAGGTCAAGTGAGCTCTCTCACCTCTCTGAGCAGGGGCAGAGCCAGGAATTTAGATCAGGGTATTTTTTCAGTAATCGTTAAATATATTAGAATATCAAATACATCATGCGGTGAGTTGCGAATTGAGTTGCTAGAAAGTTTTGTAGAAGTTTTAAGCTAAAAAAAGAACGCTTTGAAGTAAAAAATGGTCAAGCATGCAACAGATCTTTAAATGACTGTAACTTTTTTATACGAACTCCGATTTAGGCCCGTAAGATATCAAATCGAAGGTAACTGAAAGCTCTACAATTTTATAATACTTTTTCGATTCAGGGTATTCCCAGAAATACCTTATACCCCTCTAAATCAGCCCCTATCCCTAAGGTCAAGAGTTCGAATCTCATTGGGCTCACTTGCATAGGTGCAAGTGTCGGGTAAGGATTAGATTCAGGATTTTGTGTTTTCTTGCTGATGAAAAAGAAGAAGAAGAACTGAATCATACCTTAGCGGAGTTAAAGACCACGGACTTGCAGTCCGGAAGGATGCTAATAGACTTGGGGGGAAGATCATATGACGAGTTCCAGAAATTGACAATGATGTTTTTTCTAATTTCATCGTTGTTCACAAGGAACGCGACACATTCTCCTGAATCGCTCTTGAAGACATAACCCTGTTACAAAACAAGTTCCCATACATATATACATATTTGTAACTTTTAGCTATTCAAAGATACATATCTTTAGTTTTGTTACATGTTTCTTACTTGTTGTAGTTTGCCCAATTGGATAATATATTGCTTCCCTGAAAGCAGAGGCTTTAAGCCTAATTTTACAGCAGCATGAAGCTCCTTAAGATGACCCCATTTGGGCTGCCTCAGCAAACCTTAATTGAAAACCGAAACGATTGAGTTTGTACTTAAAATCAATGTGTATATAGTTATGGAGAAGAGCGAAAAATATGTAGATATATAACATACCATACTCATCCAACGGGGCTTGATCGTAATAACTTGTTACCATATATGAAGAGGCCACTCTTCCAAAATTGGTGCCTCCATGATACTGAAAAAAACCGCGGTGTCACAATCTAACAACGGGTTGTACTTTTACAGAATATTTATTGCCATTGATTTTATCGTACCATGTAGTAATTTACGTAACTTCCTTTCCTAGCTATGAACAAAGCAACGTGAAACGCAATGTCCTGAGCTGATCTAATCTCTTCACCATGACCGTAGGTTTGATAGCTGCATAATAGTTAGAAAAGAAACATAAGTACAGTTTGGTGGTAGCTATGTCTCAAATGTTCATAAGATACATACAAACTTGTCCAGTTCTCGGTCCATATTGCTGGCTTATTTGGTGAGTTTGGACCTTTAAATGTTTCTCCACATCGCCTCCCATTGCAAGCATTGATCTATACGTTCACGATCCAATTCGATAACAAAATTATACAACGCTAAAGCTCGATGGATTTGAGAGATCACATTGAAATTGATCAGAATCGGGATCTAACCAGAGGGTCAGGAGCGTTGTCTTGCTTGCACATGACCCAGGGCACGCCAGTTTCAAGCCCGACCGCCATATTTGCAGCCCAGTGAAGATACTTATGTCCACTCTTCCTAACCTCTCTTCCCATCTTTCCACACTCATTTTCAATCTACATTCAGACAATCGTCGGATCAAGTGAAGAAATAAAAAACATAAATTGAATGAAACTAGGAAGGTTGCTTCACAAACTCTTTATGTTGTACTAAGAATTTTACCTGGGACAGAACAATAGGCCCACCTTGTGAAGCAAACAGCTTCTCAGATTTCATCATCGTCACTATTTTTGTCACAAACCTTTCCATGTAATACTGCAATCAACAAAAGTACCCATATAGTTTTCAAATTTAAAGGGTACATTACGTCAAATTACAGTCAACTACAAACCTTTTTTTATTTAACTACACCCAAATTTGAATTACTATTTTAACAACTCCAATTTTTATTTTTATTTTCAACGTAACAATTTTTACTACAAAATCAGTAAACCATGTCATTCAAACCGGGTTTCAAGCCTGAGAGGGCTAAGGTTATGTTTGTTGGGTTTATATTCAAGAGTAATTTCGTCATTTCATAAAAAAATGAATAACAAACTAACTAATTATATAGTAGAACTTGTAATGTGACAAAAAAAAAAAATGAAAGCTAGATAGTTGAAAATGTGAACTAGGTATAGTTAAGTGGAAACAGCTTATAACTAGGCGTAGTCGGATGTAATTCACGCTAATTTGATCATGAACCCTAAATTGACAAACCGACATGTTACTTACCTTAAAGGGTTCATTGTCAGATCGAAAGACGATTCCTGGGACATCATGCAACCAAAAGGGCAGTCCCCTGAAATAAAACAACCATAAACGCTTAGTTTTGAATATGAGGTTCAATGTTCAGGGTTCAGTCGTGCTGAGACAGCCCCAAACATACCCATAACTCCATTCAGCCTCAATGAACGGCCCGATCCGGAGGCACACATAGAGCCCTTGTGCTTGGATCTCTTTAATAAACCTCACCATATCATTCCGACCAGTAAAGTCAAATTTACCCATATGTGGCTCATGAAGCCCCCAAAACACATAGGTCTGTATCACATCTAAACCTCCTGCTTTGGCCTTAGCTATCAATGAAGGCCACATCTGAAACACAACACAACACAAACCTAGTTTGAGAACAAATGTACATGAAATTAATTAATTGTGGTGCAAATATGTGTCTGAGAGAGGACCTGAGAAGTGCTACGAGGATAGTGAATCGAGCCGGAGAAGAGAAGGGTGTGCTTGCCATTGATGATCAGAGATCTGTGATCGTATGTGACATTGCCTCCTCCACTGCTCACAGTTATGGCTACTAATCCAAACCAGCAATAGAGCAATAGTGGCACCACCAACACCATGTTTGTATAGTTCAGTGAAGCTCTCAACCAAATTGCTCAATTGGGTTTATGTGTATGTGTACGATTTGGCCTGGAATCAATAACATCAACATGATCCTTTCAGATTCTGCTTTATAGGGTTATTGTTTAATTGTTATGACCGTATCATCAATCAAACCGTTGCCTTTTTTAAAACTATTCATTTGACTAATATTTTGTTTCCACTTTTTATAAGCGGTTCTGGATATTAACAATCAATTTACAAGCATTGCAATAACTATATAAGTCCATAGTTTTCAAGTGAAGGCGAGCCATAAATCAACTAAATATTGTAGTTTATAATTGTGTATTTTGTTGATAAATTTATATATTATCGGTCCATAATCTCACATGCATGGAGAGTTTTCTCACCCGTTAAAACTCTTAAAGAGTATCTCTAATATAGATAGTTAGCCTGAGTTATTTGAGAGTGGGAAAAGACATTTTACAAGAGAGGAAACAAAATAAAATATATGATTAATAATAGAAAGGGAAAACTATATAAAATGTCGGTCAACTAACTTGTTTTTCTGAAAAGTAACGGTGTTTTTAAGTCGTCAGCAAAAACTAACGGTGAATATATTTTCTACCTGCAAACTGACTAACACCATTATTATTTTTTTCCCGAAATAACCCCCACTATGTAAGGGTAGTGTAAGGTTCGTTATGCGGGGTTTGAATAGTTTATGGGTTACTTTCGGAGAGGGGTATTTTAGGGATTTCAAAAAAAATTGTCTGAAAACTGTCAAATTTAAGGATTGCAAACGGAAAAATTCTTCACCGATACATTTTGCTGACCACCTAAAATGACCAATACTTTTTGAACATATATGTTTCGTCACCGTTAAAAAGTAAACTTAACCCAAATAAAAATTATCAAATAATGGGATCGGGAGAATAGCCGAGATTGGACTAATAGATATTTTATTATTAATTATAATTTTGGGGACACATGGTAGTGTTATGTTTTTCTTTTCCAAAAATAAGCATGATATATATATTTAAATAAAAAAACCTATTATGGTGTGGATCCTTGAGTAGGAGCCACCAAACCCTAGAAAAAGTATAAGAAAAAACCAGGAGATACAAAGAAGAAGAAGAAGAAGAAGAAGAGAAAGAAAGTAGATAAAAGAAGAAGCTCAAACATCAAATCTTTCGGACCACGGTAGTGTTCTGTTGGTTGATTAAATTAGCTGTTAAGACCACCATGGGCTAATACGCTTAGCTAACAGTCCATGCTAATTATTGAACGCCATCATCTAGACTATTAGCCTAGAAACTGGGCTATTAGCTCAGCATTTTCCATACTTTAAACCAATCGTCTAATATGCAAATCGACTGAGGTGAGGATGCTCTTTAAGAGGGGCAAGTAATACATCACTTGTCTAGCACCAAACCCTTTTGTGTTCAAACAAAATTCTCCTCGACCTCAAACACTTGAAATGTTTTTTTCCTAGTGACGATCATTATAATACTTGGCAAATTGAGATCATACCATAGAAGATTGAGAAGGACATACCAAACTGTTTAGAGACCTTGGTCGATGAGGTAATAATGGCCGAGCCTTTCCACAATCATGTACCGCCGATCAGGAGTCATTGGCTCGTCATAGATACCGATCGATGATCATAGCCTGACTGGTCTTCTATATTCACTCACAGTGGCATTACTGGATCGAGAAAGTGAGGACTTAATGAGATTGAAACTTGTATTTCCTCGTGAAGATAAATCACATGTAAAGAACTAGTCAACTACATTTGCTCTCTATCTCCACGTGTTATATATATATCCTTATAAGTGATTGACTAACTCAACCAAGAATGTCATTAGTAATTCACATATATATATATATAGTTAACTTGAAACATACTTGGGTCATTCAACTTTAGAAACAAATATTTGTAAAATCACATCGTACTTTGGGAAATATTATATTTCGAGTGAAGGTGGCCATTTATAATTTGCCTTAACTATAGAGATGTGGATTGTACGTAATCGATAATTTATATTTGTTATATAAAGTCTTTTTTATTCACACATAAAAACTGGTTACTATTAAAATGGGATTCAATTAAGAACTCAAGAATGATACTTTACGAGTATTTCTAAAAAGACAATGTATATATAATAGTAATAAGTAACTCGAATCAAATGTATAATGAAACGAAGTCGAGAGGATTGTTAGTGGCTAGTGTTTATAAGAGCACTTAATTGGTTTGTTTTGAGCCCTATATAGATTTGAATGGAATAAAAGGACTAGATATGTATGTGTTGTTTGCATTTGAAATACTGTTTGTATTTGATTTTATATCTTTTTTACATACTTCGGTTATGAAATAAGTGTCATGTTTAAATTATTTATTTTCTTATACGAACATATAGATAGTCTAAGCGTAATCGATCTTCGTAAGTACTAAAAACTAGGAACAATCCGACATGTTCACATCTCATTCTCGAGCCTATGTCGATGGCACTCTAGGGCAATCTCCATTGCCATCATCTACATTGATGCTCACATTGTCACCATTGTTGGTGCTGATGGAAGACCTACTAATCTCCTCCAAGTTTCGGGTGGCTTTCGATGGGAATGGCTCATCATTCACGTTCTTTTCCCCTATCTCCTTGCTTTTCCCCCACAACATCATATATAGCCCAAAAACGATCAAAATTGCTCCAAGCACACTGTCTCTTGCAACAACAACAAAACACTTTCTGTTAACTTCGTTATTTGATATAAGATGCAGAGGCGGAGCCAAAAATATAATTTACAGTATGCCATCAACAATAAGATTGTTGGATATCGGATTGTTGAAAAATGTTGGAGAGGTTTACAATAAAAAATGAGCGTTTTAAAGTACAAAAAAAAGGTTGAATATGCAGCAGAATTTAAAATAATCATAACCTTTTCATACAAACTCCGATTTAAACCCGTAAAATATTAAATCGAAGGTAACTGAGAGCTCTACAATGTTATGAAACTTTCAGAAACAAGGATATGCCTTAGCATACCCTATACCCCTCTGAATCTGACCCTGATTCAAAGTACACACATCTCAAAAGAAACTATGACTCCAAATAGATAGATAGATACCTTCCGAGATAAAGCTTTTCATCGAGAAATAAATTGGCTGTGATGGCCACAACGATGGCGGATAGTGGGTTGAAATTGGCCACGAATAGTGGCCCTCTCTTTTGTGCACACCACGATATCATCACTGTTGCTAACCCAAACGCCACTATTCCCTACAACAATTTAAACACAAGGTTGATCTTCAATTAAGAATAAGAAGTGTTGCTACTTGAATTTTCGAGAAAGACGTTTTTGACATCAAGCTTGTGAACAGGGAAGAAAGAGCAAAAGTACTATAACGATGGGTTTTAATATGAACTAAGACTCGAGTGCCATCACCTCCGTCCAAACTATGGTTGGAGCATATCGTACGTTGTGTTGAAAACAATATTCAAATAGGTTCCAATACTATATATGTACTATAGATTTTGACACATTATATAACACAATAGGTTTCAACACTACATGCAGTAAGTTCTAACGTAGGAAAGGTACCGAATAGGCTGCAGTGAGGAGTCTTATAGCATTGTTAAGCTTCCACTCGGTTCCATTCCTCTCCATGCAAACAGTAAAAATAACACTTTGGATTGTTCCCATCACACACATCAAAGCAGTGCTCGAGTAATGGCATGGATACCTCTTGCTCATCTTTGTCTACATAACACGATGTTAGTAAAACACATTAATAATATAATGAATATATACAGAGAGAAGTTTTTAAGTAAAAACCACTCTTTTTGATTGAAAAAAAATATCAAATGTTTTTTTTCTTATCAGAAATGAGCATATATTGAAAATAAGGAGTGTATCTTATAATGATAGTCACTGTCTTAGGAAGAGTATAAGCGATAAATAGCTTAAAAGCTAAAAGATACGTAGAAAGAGAAGAGAAAAGAAGAAACTCAAACATTCAAGCCCCAGACTCAAACTCCATGACTAGATAAGTGAATGGTGATACATGAGACCATATGTGTGGATCCTCTTGCCCCAGAGAGGCTGAGCAACCACACCCCACCCCACCCCCCAGAACCAGTGATGGATCAGCCCCGATGCGTGACTTCGAAACAATCACTCACCAGATCCAGAAATGTGAGAGAGAGCGAAGAGGAAAGGAGGATGCGAGGAGCTGTAAAGAGAAAAAACTAATCAGCCCAAGTCGTCCAGAAGAGCAATGGTAAGCGACTCAAGCCAGGTGGTGATGGATCGGTACAATCTAGGCTGTTGAATCAGTACGATCCACAAACCCAAATTCGGAACAAATTCATTAATAATACAGTTATTATTACGCAAACCCATAAACGTGGGAGAGAGGGAAGAGGGAAAAGAGGATGCAAGGAGCTGTAGAGAGAAAAAACTAATCAGTCCGGATCGTTCAGAAGAGCAGTACTAGGCAACTTAAGACAGGTGGTGACAGATCAGTACGATCTCAACTGTTAGATCGTACTATCAGAGACCCCAAATTTAAAAAAAATTTATTAACAATATAATTATAAATACACAAAACTTTGAACATAAATATAAGCAAAACAGTTATCACCTGAATGATCAACCATACTGCATTAGACAAGGTACCGGCCACACAATACATAGCCCCCAAAACATTATCAGACCCATGAGGTGTCACCGAGGTTGTCTGCTCAGTTCGATCTTTACTATGAACAAGGTCCATAAGGTTCACATTAGTTTCCCAAATCTTAACCTCTAACCCTTTGTAGAAAGTGAGCAACATGGCTCCACTCAAACCCAAGCATGTCCCCAATACTTTAGCCTTCCCTCCTCTTGTTCCTATTCCAAGCGTCTCCAACCTAAGTACAGAATCAAATCGAATCGGTACACGACAAAGTTGGTGCCTGATGTAAGAGAAGTAGAAGAATATGGTACCCGAAAGAGAGAGACAAGACGAAGGTGATGACGGGGCTCAGGTTGGCCATTGCAGCAGAAAATGTAGCTGATGTCAATGCCAGGCCTTTCATAGACAAGTTTAGGGGCAAGGGACCTCTGAAATAGACAACGTTTGGAGGACACAAAAAGACTAGAGTGTTAGTATAAAACTATAAGGCTAAATTGCATCTGATTACACTTTAGTTATAATTTTCTTTTACTTAATTATAGTCAATTTTGAATTTACATTTTTAATTATCTAACTTTTTTTACAAAAAAAAATCAGTTAGTTTACTATATTTATTTAAAATTACCCTAAACCTAAAATTAAAACAAAACTCTAACCTTCCCAACTTCAACCCTCTTAACCCATATTATAATCCTTAAATTAGAAAAGACTAGAATACCCATTTTATCCTTTCTAATTTAAAAAAATAAAAACGGGTTTTAGTGGCACAGTTTTGAAAATACGATCATTGAATGGGAGCAACATCATTGATACCCAAATAAGCCAGAGAGGAAAGATTGAAATAGTATCGTCCTTGTGAGTTTGGGCCGACTTTTCCTGTAAAATGAAGTGATTTCATGTTAATGCACAACTGCATATATATGTATATATTTGATCAATGTATAAGTATCCAAAAAACTGTTAATGCACAGTTATATATGTAAAAATCTGATCAATGTATACGTATCCAAAAACAATTAAAACCCTGAAATCTGAACCCTGACCTTTCCAAGATTAGAGCAAGAGGAACAACGAAACCAGTAGCAAACATCAATCTACAGGCAACAAGAACCTTGAGGTTCATGCCATCTTCTATAGCCAACTTGTAGAGCACGTTAAGAACCGCGTATTGGGCTTGGAGAGCCACCATGGAAATAACTGGTTTGAGCCCATCAAGAGTATCGCAAAACTGTCCCATCACCAACTATATAGTCTACATATAAATATATATAACTCTCTGATCTGCTCTGCATATATAGAATTACAGAGAGACCAGACCTAGCTATATATAGAGGGTGAAGAAGAAGAAGAAGATGAGAAAAAAGCAGGTGCGGAGGTGTATTTATTGGAGTGAAGAGACGCGTGTGGGACTGGTTGCTTCTGCAAATCACCATGCACGTGTTGCATGCATGCATCAGTTCCGAGGTATGTTTCAAGAGATGTCTGAAAACGACATTGAATGGTCGGGTGGTGAGGTTGTGGGGGAAGAGAGGGACACGAGTGCAAGGACTCGAACTCGGGTTATTACAGCTGTGCCGCGCGGTGCATGCATGGTGATATATATGTATATTGGAGAGCTCCAATTCACGACACTTGATTTGGGTAAGTTCATATCCATGAAAATCGCCTTCGATTCTGCAACACTCTTGAGATATACTCTAACTTAATGATGTGAAATTATGGTGAACTGATCATCAACTCTCTACTTCACATATTTTTTGTGTGGAAAGTATCAAGAAAAAGGAGCATTAACGATCATGGAATCGGCCTCCTAGCACCATCAAATGGATCCACATCTTTTTAACGTAGAACTCACACACCCGACCTCTGATCGGGAATAGACAACCGGGGTTCAAAAGCAGACTTAACATACTAATGTCATGTTTAAATTCAATCAATCTAGAACCTCGTACTGATAGGTATATATCTCAATATACTTATTATTAAAATATAAAATTATAATTAAGCATTCAACTATCAAAATAAGCTTTTAGTTGAATTGAATCTTTTAATATAATATTAAGGATTGATTCCTAATAGACACATTCCTCAACTCTACTTCACATATTTTTTGTGAAACTATCAAAGGAAAAGGAGCATTAGCTAACAAACATGGAAAGAGCCACCTACCACCATTATTGTTAAACCTGGACCCATCAATTGGATCCATATCTTTTCCGATCTGAAACTCAGACATCAGGCCTCGACATGGAAATAGACTAACTCAATAACTGTATGACATAGTTCAAAAGAAAACATAACAAACTCTGAAATAGTCTACATGTACGATTTTTTTAATTTTTGGGATTGTTGAGAGTAATTGTCAAAGTATTAATAAAATTATCAAGTACTGTGAGGATGAAAGTCGTTAATGATGATGGTGATATGTGCTAAAAGTGTAGAAATATATATATTTATGAGCAGATGAACATACTACAATTATCATAACATATCATCGACTAAATCCTTAATCACTACTTGGTACTATATAATAGCTTGTCGTGTAAGCACCTAAATATATGTGAGTTGTTCCAGATTAAGTGGGTTTTGTTATAATTCTAGGGTGTGTGGTATGGAGGAGTTTCCGGAGCGTGTCGTGCACTACACATCAACTCCATAAAGCCTAAAAGGATAGTTTGTTACTTGTTAGCCTCTAAGGCTAATGTCAATGTACCATTGTTACAAGGTAAACTATTTTCCAAAACTCTTCCTTCTTAAAGCATTATTTTGAGGCAATGTATAAGTTACATTAAGGTTGGATAGGGTTGTGCGTGGGCGGAAATCCGACTCACCTATGTCATTTTGGATCCGGCCGTAGTATTGTAAATTTGTGATTTCCATATCCGCGATCTGTCCAAAAAAGAAAAGATCTGTGCGGATTTCGAGTGGATCGAGTTGGAATCCGCAAATCCGAATATATAAGGGTTTC
>JAYMSW010002379.1:0-13999 GCA_036897725.1 Erodium texanum | reverse complement strand
ATTAAGTAAGTAAGATCGGATTCCATTTAAAAATGAGTATGATTTCAAAAAAATAGGCTTAATGAGTATATATACTTAACACAAGTGAATTGAATTTTAACTAAAAATGGTTCAAATTTGACCCAAATTTAATGGATGTCGGTTTTCAATTTCTTTGGTTTTGAATTAATCAGTTTTAACGGTTTTTTTTTTACTCACCCGTAATGCCAACAACTTAAATTTCAGCCATCAAAAAATTATATATATATATAATCATGTACAATTGCCGGGCCATTTCCTTTCCTCGGCCCACTTATTATATGGTTTATTAAACTCTTTAAATTCTTACAATTGGGCTTCTTAGGCCCAAAAAGCGGCCCATAATCACCATCCTCTTCCTCTTCCTCATCCGTAAAACCCCAGTCGCTGCTGCTAGGCCTGCTACTACCTGCAGCTGCAGCTACTTCAAAGTCACTAAAACCCTAACGTGCACCTCTCTCCTAACCAAAACCAAAACATTTTCGAATCATCTCAAGCTCAAGTCTCTAGAACTCTCTGTTTCTGCAACATTTCTGCCTCATTTCTCTTCACGAATCAGTCATGTATCGAGCTCGAGCTGTAGCATCCAAATTTGCTTCTACGATCAGGTAATGGACATGGATTCTACCAGATCATCACATTCCTAAGTCTCGCTTACTTGCATACCATGACTGAAATACTTTTTCTGTTTGCTCTGTTTCGTTTTTTTTTCTTGTAGTTCTTCTTCCTCGCGGAAGCTGGTAAGAATTTGGAATGTTGTATTTTTGGCTTCGTTTTCCTTTCGGTTCTTGTTTGGTTGCCTGGAAATATCAGGGAATTAGGAGTAAAGAGAATGTTGAACCTTGTGATCCTCTATTTGAAATGAAAACGATAATTAATTTTGATAGTTGCACTAATCTGGGCTTTTCTAGTTTTTATTACCTGCTCTTTGTGCTAATTTGATGTGTAGTTTTGTGTTTGATTGATGATTGGGGTTGAAAAAAGGTGAGTGGTAGGATCATAGGCAGTAGAAATTATGTGGCGAAGGATATCAATTTCGGGGTTGGTGCTCGGGCCGCTCTGCTACAAGGTGTTAATGAAGTTGCAGAAGCTGTTAAAGTTACCATGGGACCCAAGGTATACAGCTGTTCTTCATTGATGCCTAATACTGCACAATTTGTTGTTTGCATCAGTTTTTGTTGAACTTGGAACAATGAGTGTTGAATAATATCATGAATGCATTTGTTTGATCTGATATTGACATTGTACCAGTCCTAGCTCACACTCTCATGTGTATTCTGAGGAAATGATATATCATTGAGTGAATAGAAAAAAGGGTTTGAGCTTGGTACTTTTAGAGTTGTAGTGCTCATTTGAAGTTGAAGTTTGTGAATTGAATATGTCTGTAAAATGTAATTACGTATCTTTAAAGTGTGAATAGAGACCTCTAAATGGTGAGTTACATCTTCGTTTTTGTTGATCTGCTTCAGGGCCGCAATGTGATAATTGAACAAAGCCATAGGGATCCTAAGGTCACAAAGGATGGTGTAACTGTTGCAAAAAGTATCAAATTCAAGGACAAGGCCAAAAATGTTGGTGCTGATCTTGTAAAGCAAGTTGCCAGTGCTACCAATACTGCTGCTGGAGATGGTAAGTTTTTTCCACATTTTATTAACTTAAGTGATAAATAATGTTTCCTATTGCTGTTTGAACTCAGCCTTCTGCTGGCATGTCAAGTCATGTAATTGCCTTTATGATATGTAATGTGAAAATATAAATGACTCATGAAGCTTCAAACTGCAATTTTTTTTTGTTTCATTAGGTTTTTCTGCATCCAATCCATCATTCAAGAACTTCTCTTGATGCAGGTACAACTTGTGCTACTGTCCTCACTCAGGCAATTCTGACAGAAGGTTGCAAGTCTGTGGCTGCTGGTGTCAATGTCATGGATCTGCGCAGTGGGATTAACAAAGCGGTTGATGCTATCCTATCTGATTTGAAAAGCAAAGCATTGATGATAAGCACACCGGACGAAATTACCCAGGTTTGGCATCTTGATAATCTTGATTTTCACCCATTTGTTTTTAGCAGGATAAGTAGATAAATACATCAGTTTTGGAGTTTTTAGCACAGTGATCTATGGAGGAGGAAATGGTCGGTACTCAATATAACAAGAAGCTCTTTAATTGTATCCTTGAATCTGAGGATATTATCCTTATTCTTAGTCATTTGGTGGATTTGCATCGGATATGCACTCCAAGATTTTCCTATCTTGCTCGACTCATTGTGGATATTATCTATTGTACATTATGAATAGGTTGCTACTATCTCTGCAAATGGAGAACGTGAGATTGGAGAGTTGATAGCTAGAGCTATGGAAAAAGTTGGGAAGGAAGGAGTTATTACTGTTGCTGTAAGCACACATTTTCTTTTATCTTGTTACGATTATTACAAAACATGAAAAAGTTTTAACTACAGTTTTTATGCTTATCTCAATATTTCAGGATGGGAATACTTTGGATAATGAGCTGGAGGTGGTAGAAGGGATGAAGCTAGGCAGAGGTTATATTTCTCCATATTTTGTAACTGATCAGAAGACCCAGAAATGCGTGAGTACCCACCAAGAAATAGATGTCTTCATGGGAGGAAAGATATAATTGAGAAAAAAGGAAGGAAATATGCACCTTCAACTTGAAGCACGCGTTACTGATGTTATGGTTCTTTTACCCTCACCTTTTTCAAACAAAACATATTACACAAAGCTGCCTCAGCTTATTTGCCATGTTCAGCATGATCTTGTTCCCTCTAATTGCAACTATTGTTGTTTCAGTTTCATATGTTCATTCACATAGTGTAAACTTTTGTATTTTCCGTTCCTGTTACAGTCCAAGTGTTACTGAAATGATGTGATCTATATGTTGGTAGGAATTGGAGAATCCTCTTATTCTTATTCATGACAAGAAAGTTACAGACATGCATTCACTTCTGAAAGTCTTGGAGCTGGCCTCACAGGTAATGTTTTTTTGTGTGTAAAGTCATGGTCGACTTTTCAATTTTTCTTATGCAAAAACTTCTCATATTTTGCTTTTGTTGAAACCTATCTTAAACAGAAAAATAGAGCTCTTCTTGTTGTGGCAGAGGATGTTGACAGTGATGCGTTGGCCATGCTCATTCTCAACAAGCATCATGGTGGGCTTAAGGTAATGAATTAGCCCCACTTTGATTATTTTGTATGGTAAAGCAGGTATACTGAGCAAATTTTATATCTTATAGTGTCCATACTGGTTGCTATTGACAGAATTGATTTTGAATGGCCAACATGCTGCTGAAATGCTCACGTAATGCAAGTATAATATTATCCTTATGATATTAATGGCTATTTTAAACTTCGATTGTGTTACTTCGTTAATTGGTATACATTTTGGAGTGGGACAAAATGAAGAATTTATGAGTTTGGGCAATTGACCATGACAACAAAATTGTCTCATAAGTCCTATCTGTAATGTTTCAGCAGAAAACTAGAGATTACTAAATGATGCTCTGCAATATTAGATTAAAAGTATTAATTATTGATTAATATATTTCCATGTGTAGGTTTGTGCCATTAAAGCTCCAGGTTTTGGTGAAAACAGGAGAGCAAATCTAGACGATCTTGCTATACTAACTGGAGGGGAGGTAATGCAATTGTCCAGTCCCAACATTTTGTATGATAATAAGCATGTTATAGTGTGGTTTAAAGTATTTTATTCACAGGTTATAACCGAAGATCTTGGTCGCACTCTTGACAATGTTCAACTCGAAATGCTTGGAAGTGCAAAAAAGGTTTGTTTCTTGTGAACAAACGTATACTTCACATCATTCTTTTGGGGACATAACTAACATATATTACAGGTTACTGTCTCTCTTGATGACACAATCATCCTTCATGGTGGTGGGGATAAGAAGGTGATTGAAGAAAGATGTGAGCAGGTAAGTTCATTATTTTTATAGTAGAATATAGGGATAATTGCAAAAAAGTACCCCATGTTATTCACCTTTTTTTTTTGTTTTTGCAAACCATAGCCCTCTTCTTTGATAATGGCAAAAGGTGCCGTGAACTTGTATTTTGTTGCACTTTGTGTCGATTTGTTTTAAAATAACGATTTTACCCTTGAAAAGCAATTACGATTTTGATAGGATGTTATGTTTATAATGGTAATATCAACATAACATCCTATCAAAATCGCCCAGGCCTTGCTTTCATCTTGTAACCAAATATCAATGCATTTATAATTTTCTTCAAGCTAAGCATCGGATGGTTATTAATGTTTTACAGCTCAGAGAAAACATAGAAAAGAGCACTGCCATGTTTGACAAGGAGAAAGCGCAAGAACGGCTATCAAAGCTATCTGGTGGAGTGGCTGTTTTCAAGGTCTCGATGCAACCTTTTGAACTCCTATTCTGGTTTTAAATCACACTCATTGATCATATAAATAAACCTCTGCATCGTTTCACAGGTTGGAGGTGCTAGTGAAGCAGAGGTTGGAGAAAGAAAAGATCGGGTCACAGATGCTCTAAATGCTACAAGAGCGGCCGTTGAAGAGGGTATTGTGCCCGGTAAGTTACTAAACTGGACTTGCTATCTCTTTTCATGGTCATGCTATGCACAGATCTTCGTGTACAAATTTACATACTCACTTCAGAGTTGTATATGAAAAATAGTTGACCGAGTATGTCTGAGTTTTGATTTGTTTGTTAGGTGGTGGTGTTGCTCTCTTGTTCTCAACAAAAGCTCTGGAAAAGGTCGAAACTAAAAATGAGGATGAGAGAATAGGGGTTCAGATAGTCCAGAGAGCCCTCAAGGTTTTCTTCTTAACGAGTATCTTAGCTTCTTTTAAAGCGGGTTTGATAGATATGCATTGTAATATTGACAATGGATGTTGGCTTTCCAGGCACCCACATTTACAATAGTCTCCAATGCTGGTTTTGATGGTGCTGTGGTCCTTGGCAAGCTATTGGAACAAGATGACCATAATTTTGGTTTCGATGCAGCCAAAGGTTTGTTCCTCGCACATCCTGATAACATCCATCATATGCATAACAAATAGAGATAATCTCACAAAAGTACACACTAAACTTGCCACATTTCTTACTCAACTACACCGATTTTTAAATTTTCTAACTCAACTAACTTTCAAATTTTCACTTTACTCAATTTCGATAATAAATGACAAAAATACCCTTCATTAATTTTTAAAATGTCACCCCACTGTACATTTTTCACAAGTTCCCTAAATTGCTACATGGGTATTTTTGTCATTTATGTCAAAATAGAAGTAAGTGAGAAAATTTGAAAGTTCGGTATAGCTAAGTGGATAAACTTAAAAATCGGTGTAGTTAAGAAAGGTGATAAATTTAGTGCACTTTTGTGAGATTATCCCTAACAAATATCGCCCCGCTTAGTTTCATTCCGTAGAATAACAAATGCAAATAGACTCGTATCTAAAAAGATTTTTAACCCTTTTATTCTTCCCAAACAGGTACATATGTTGACATGGTGAAATCGGGAATCATCGATCCTCTCAAAGTAGTGAGAACGGCATTGGCAGATGCTGCCAGGTGAATACCATTGTCTCTCTTTGCATTTCACATACTATATCTCGATACAAGTACCGATAATATCCGTCCTAAACTGAAACAAGACACTTATTTTCGGACAGAGTAAGCAGTTATATATATCATGTTTCGATATCTTGGACTAAACCTTATTGTAATCGAAACTGCAGCGTTTCTTTGCTGTTGACGACGACTGAGGCATCAGTTGTAGACCACGGCGAGAGCTCCGTTCCAAGTCGCATGCCAGCAATGGACGGCGGCAATATGGGCTTTTGAACATCACCATTGTTTCGGAGCCTCCGATGTTAAAATGTCTTCATCGAACTTTTCCAAAGAAAAAAAAATACAGTTGTTTGTTGATGTTGGATCGCAATTGTTCCAAATCCGAACAGATTGTGAGTACTGAACTTGCATCGGTAGATTTTGAAATGTTATAATAGATCTAATTGTCTTATCCGTTATGATATCATCATTAAGGGAACTATTTGTCAAATTTGTCTGATGGTTTTTGTTAAAATACGAATTAATAAATTAATCTCAATTATTCAAGGCCGCCACTTGTTATGATTTGGTGTAATTATTCCATTTCACTATTTTTACTCTTTTATTTATTCTCGTTTTGTTTGAACTCCGATTCACTTCTTTTCAACGTCGATATTTTTTTTTTTTCGAGATCTACAAAACAAGACCAGTGATGCATATATTTTAAAAGGTTTAGGATTATGATTTTAGGAGTTATGGTGCATAGTTTAGGGTTTATGGTTAGGATTAGGATTATGGTCCAGGGTTAGGGGTTTTTAGGTAGTAGGGATTATGGTTTATGGGGTTAGGGTTTAATATTTATAGTTCATGGTTTATAGTTTAGTGTTTAAAATATATGCTTTGCTGGTCTTGTTTTGTAGATCCTGAAAAAAGAAAAATATTGACGTTAGAACGAAGTGAATTGGAGTTCAAACGAAACGGGAATGAAAAAATGAATAAAAATGGTGAAAATTAGATCATTGCACTAAATCGTGACAAGTGACACCATCAACTTTCAATCAAAAAAACGAGTGACTAAAATTAATTTATTGGTTTGTATTTTAAATTATGTTTGTATTTGATCTCATGCCTTATTAATATATGTATGTCGTCCAACATCAATTTTAAATGTTTTTGTTACATGCTAAGCATGGATTGTGTCTCAACGGTGTTATGTTTGAAGTTGAATGTTCCAAGGGTACACATGAAAATCTCACAAAATATCTAGGGACATATACGTAATTTTCTCTAACAATTGGATTGAAACGACGCCGTGTCGGTTCTGTCATGCCAAGTTCGGCTCTTCCTCCAGTCACTCCTCCCTTTCCTCGACGAGAATTGCAGACCTGATTTTTGTAGTTTCTGCGTTCCGACAGAGAAAGGGACGAAAAGGGTGAAGCTAAGCCTCAAGTATTGAAGTTCTGGGTTCTTCGCTTTCACCAGAAGCAGCTAAAGGCGTCGACTTTTCCTCAGATGCAGGTTTGCTTCCTGCTTCCTCTTCTCTATCATCATACGGGTATATGTATAGGTTCATGGATGCTTTGTATTGATTGCACTCTTGGAAACTAGACTCACATTGAATTTCTTTTTTGTGGGTTTATTGATTTGGCTGTTGTTGGTGTGAAATCAGTCTTAAATTTGATCCCCAATTTGTATGTTCCTCTTTCCAGTGACCTTTGCTAGTTGTTTATCGAAACTGAGCATCTCCAATGCAGGCTATTCTCATTAGGCTATTGGAGATGAGTCTAATTAGGCTATTTGGATAGCCTGCAATGGAGATCCTCTTTAGGCTATTTTCAATTAGTGTAGGCTGTTTGTAAGTAGTTTGAGCCAGTAGCCTAATTAGGCTATTCCCTAATCGACTCATGCTATTCCTCTCTGGTTAATTACATGATGGCACGTGTGCTATTTTGATTAAAATAATTAAAATATTGAGCAAATAGCTTAATCGGGTTATTCCCGACTGTTGGACATTAGGCTATTTTCCTGTAAATTTTTTTTTTTAATTCTCGAATAGCCTAATGTAGATAGCCTGCATTGGAGACATGGAGTCTTGTTCTTGTAGGGTTAGTGTTCCTTTTCGAATGTGCAGCCATTTATGCGCAAGCTCGTTCATTATGTCCTGATACTTGCTGTGAGGGGACGGATCTGTAGCCTAATCATAGTGTGAATACAAAGTTTATGTGCAATCACATTTGCTATAGTGGGTATTATTGCCAGTTGAGTCCTAATTACATTTGCTATAGTGGCTATTATTGCCAGCTGAGTCCTAATAGTTGGTTCTTGAGCTACATACCTACATTTCATCAGTTTGGTATATGGGTTCAGAAAGTCATTTTCTGCAACATAGTTCCCTTGGAGCATCCGTACTGAAGCGTTTGATGACAGCGTTTGATGGTGGTTATGTCTGTTTTTGATGAAAGGAAGTTGTCTAGTCTGCACTGGTGGAAGCGTCTGATGGCTGTTAGTTTTGTTATTTTGCAGAAATTTTAAATTCCGAATTTTAGTGATTGTGATTTTTTTTTATCAGAAAGAAAGGAAATGCAATGTCTCAGCCTCTGTTGGTCTAATATACAAATTGGAGAGGAAGTAGCGGTAAAGCTGGTATGCTTGAGACCTTCCACCAGGTCCGGCCCATCCACTTGGCGGAATAGGCGGTCGCCTAAGGCCTCCAAATTTTTAAAGAATATATATGGGCTGAAGCCTGTCCTAGTCCAACGAACAAAAACCCGTGAACCAGGCTCGCGTGTGAAGCCTCGTGAAGACGCGTGGCCTTGGGAAGCTGAAACGCGGCCTAGGAAAGTTGAAGAAGCCGAAACTGCTTCAGTTCACATTAAGCAGAGATAGAGAGAGAGAGATCTGAGATGAGGGAGAGAAGAAGAAGAAATGGAGAGAAAGAGGGAGGGTTTGGTTGAAGCTCTCCTTCTCTCTCTGTCTCCTTGTTCTGTTCTCTCAAGCAACTGATGTCACATACTACGGTTCGTTCTTCTTCCGAATTAAACCTCGTTCCTAACTTGTCATATTCAAGTTTAATCTATTTATCGTTTATTGTTTCTTTGAAGTGGGTTTATCGATCTTAGATTAGGGTTTTGATTACTCGTTTATGTCCAGTTACGGCTATCGATTTGATGTAGATTTACCTTAACTTCCTTATAGAGAATTAGGTTTGTTTTTGTTGAGATTTTACTGTAATTGTTTTTGTTGAATGTTTACGCTTTTTGTCTGAATTGTTTGTTCAATTGCTGTTTCCACTAAGAATTTGCAACTGATGAACCTTTTTTTGGGTAAAATTGTAGATAAGAAATCGTATGATGTTAAGGTCTCAAGAGTTGACATTTTTTCCTTTCTTGTTCAGAGAGGCCGGCCAGCTAACTTCAGCATCTCTACTTCTACTGGTACTATTTGGTCTTCGCTCACTCTTTTCGATCTTCTATATCTTTTATTTACTGAATTATCAAGGAATGAGATCATATATGAACTATGAGAACACTGAAATTGTTGTATTGACTTTGTAGATAGTTAAAATCATTGTAACTTGTACTTAGTTTCTTGTGATTGTACCATTCCCAAATTTAAAAGTTACTGTAATGTAGTGAATATGCAAAAGTAAAGAATATTAGCAGCTGCTGCTTATGTTCTGTGTATCAAATATTATGTCTTTGCACAATTGACAAGAAGGCAAGAGGTTTTTTCCGAAGAGATATTAAGTCCTTTCATTATTAATATCTTAAGAGATGTTCTTGTATCCTTTAAAAAGAGAGAGATGTTCTTGTATTGTTTGCTGTAGCTAATGTTAAACCCAAGAGAATTAAAGATGTTAATATTAGCATCTGTTGTAGTTCATTTTCTTGTATCCTTACTATCTCTATTTGGTTGATAAACTCGTATTAGCATCATTGTTAAGCTTTTTGGGGTGTCTCCTTATAAATCAAGCTACTGCTTTGTATTATTTGAATTGTAGATCACTGATACTAAAACAAGGCACCACTCTTTAGTTGTTCTCTTTTCCCCTGAAGTTATATTTGTTTTTCTACATTTTTTTGGAGGCATTTCTCACTAGCTCTTGTTCATTAATTGTTGCAGAAGCTATAAAAATGGGTTTGTTTAGCTTGATCTTAGTGAATTTGACCTGATTCTTCTTCTGGAAACAAATATGTTCTCAAAGGTTCTGAGCTCTTTGAAGAGTTCAATTCAGATAAACTAACACTGCTTAAGATTTCTATTTGATTTGGCTGCTGGTGTTTTGGGTCTTCAATTTAGGTAAATTTTGGACATATTTTTATATTCAGAGTAGGCTTAGAAGTTAAATTAGATGAATGTGTATTTGAAATTATACGGAGTAAGGTATTTGATGTCCCCTCCGTTTAGATGTAATTTTTTGGTTATCAATAAAATTTAGAAGTATTGTCTCCTTGTACTACGCATGTTCTGTTAGTTGGCAAAAAAAATAAATTTAGGCCTCGCTTTTTACATTCGCCTAAGGCCACTAGAGGGCTAGGGCCGGGCCTGCCTTCCACTTCTAGTTTAAAAGTCGGTTTCTGAATTTGGTGGGCATTTGTGAAATATGTGATTGTGGGTTGAGTGTTTTAGTATGTTTACTATTATTATGGATTGAGTTTTGAGGCTAGGATTTGAAAGTGGAATGTTTCTTGGTAGAAGGAGACTACTGTAATTTATTAGGAATATACTGTAGTTGTATGCTATTTTCTTTGTGCTTTTGGAGGGTCGGCTCTACACTTTCTGAACTTGTTTTAATTAGGAGGCAACTAAGCAATAACATCTCAAGTTCTGTTAAACTGGCAGCTGAGCAGTTTCTTTCGCTACTATATTTATATTAAACTTTAATTTAACGTCATATTATCTCCTGTATGAACCAATTATGAAAGAATGGAACGACTGTGAGATATGATTAGGTTGAAAGTTAAATGAGTTCTCTATTTGTGTTTTTTTTTTCATTTAAAAATCAAAAGCATATTTTCTTAGTTAAACTACGATACATGACAGGATAATAATATTATAAATAAAATGAAAGCTGTACATATTTCTTATTTGATGCAATCTGTGGGTATATTATGTGCAGTCTGTGATATTTGGGCAATTTCGTTTGTGGTTGCTGTTTAGAATTCACCAGTTGAACTCATTATAATGGACCCCATGTTGATTGAGAACTTGATTTGTTGTATGTTTACATATCAGGTGTTGAAGACTTGGAGCAGTAACGGTGTAAGAAATGGTGGAGTGAGATAATTGTTACATCTCCTATGAGACAATTCAGAGCCAAAGCACTCCAAGACGTTACTTCTCGGATAGGTTTCCGATCTCCAAAAGCAAACCCAGATGTTCAGAATTATGTTGATGCTCGAATCATTAAAACAGGGTTTAACCCAAATACGTTTCGGTCTAATTTCCATCTCAAGAAGTTGCTGGGAAGTGGTAAATTGGATCAGGCACGCCAACTGTTTGATGAAATGCCTCAAAAGAATGTAATTTCAACTAACACGATGATAATGGCTTACGTAAAATCAGGTGATTTTCCTAAAGCGAGAGAGTTGTTTCATGGCATGGTTGAGCGTACAGAAGTGACTTGGACGATTCTAATCGGTGGGTATTCCCAGTGTAATCAATTTTCGGAAGCATTTAAGCTTTTTGCTGAGATGTGTAGGCTTGGAATAGAGGCAGATTATGTTACATATGCGTCTCTTCTGTCAGGGTGTGCTGACCCAGAGACTAGGGGTGAAGTGCTTCAAGTTCACTCCCATATTGTGAAATCGGGGTGTGATTCAGTTCTTGTTGTATCCAACTCTTTAGTTGATTCTTATTGCAAAATGCATTGCCTTGATTCGGCTCGCAGGTTCTTCGAGGAAATGCCCCAGAAGGATTCTGTAACTTTCAATGCCTTGATAACAGGGTACTCAAAAGATGGTATGAATGAAGAGGCAGTAAAACTCTTCCTCGAAATGCAGCAACTGGGTTTCAAGCCTTCTGAATTTACTTTTGCGGCTGTGGTATGTGCTGCAAATGGGTTAGATGATAAAACACTTGGGCGTCAACTTCATGGTCTTGTGGTGAAGACCAATTATTTTTGGAATGTGTTTGTGGGGAATGCATTGCTTGATTTTTACTCAAAGCAGGACTCGGTTCTTGAGGGTGGAAAACTTTTTGATGAGATGCCAGAGTTAGATGGAGTGTCTTATAATATTATTATCACGGGGTACGCGAGGGATGGACAATTAAAAGAGTGCTTCAATCTGTTCCGCAAATTACAGTATACCAGGTTTGAGCGAAGGCAATTTCCTTTTGCAACAATGTTGAGTGCAGCAGCAAATACATTGGACATTGAATTGGGTCGGCAAATTCATGCCCAGGCTGTAGTGTCAAGAGCCATCGCTGAGATTCAGGTTGGAAATTCTCTGGTTGACATGTATGGCAAGTGCAAAAAATTTGATGAAGCCAGAATGATTTTTGTAGACCTGGCTCACAAAAGCACGGTTCCATGGACGGCCATGATCTCTGGTTATGTGCAAAACAGACTCTATGAAGAAGGCATGTTGCTGTTCAATGAGATGCGCAGAGCCAATGTAAGTGCCGACCAATCCACTTTGGCAAGTGTTTTGCGAGCTTCAGCAAATTTGGCTTCACTCTCACTAGGTGAGCAAGTACATTCGTTGGTAATCCGATCAGGTTTCATGTATAGCGTATATTCTGGAAGCGCACTCATTGATGTATATGCAAAATGTGGATCCATTAAGAATGCCATGAAAACATTCCGTGAGATGCCTGAAAGGAACGTAGTTTCATGGAATGCACTATTCTCGGCTTTTGCCCAAACTGGAGATGGCGTGGCTGCTCTTAAGTCCTTTGAAGAGATGGTTCAGTCAGGTTTGCAACCTGATTCAATCAGCTTCCTCAACGTGTTAACCGCTTGCAGCCATAGTGGACTTGTTGAGGAAGGACTAGAATACTTTTGTGCCATGAATCAAATCTACAAGCTTGTTCCAAAGAGGGAACACTATGCATCCATGGTAGACATGTTGTGCCGTAGAGGTAGATTCGACGAGGCAGAGAGGTTAATGACTGAAATGCCCTTTGACCCCAACGAGGTTATGTGGACTTCAGTTTTGAACTCGTGTAGGATTCACAAGAACCAGGAATTGGGTAAGAAGGCCGCAGAACATCTTTTCAACATGCAGAGTCTCAGAGACGGTGCTGCATTTGTGAACATGTCCAACATCTACGCAGCTGCAGGTCAATGGGACAGTGTTGGGAAGGTAAAAAGGGAAATGAGGGATCGTGGAGTTAAGAAGTTGCCAGCGTATAGCTGGGTTGAGATCAAACACAAGACTCACATATTCTCTTCAAACGATAAATCACACCCGCAGATGAGGAATATACTGGAAAAGATGGATACATTGACTCAGCAGATGGAAGAGGAAGGTTACAAGGCAGACACGAGCTGTTCACTTCACAACGTGGACGAGGAAACCAAAGCAGAGTCTCTGAAATACCACAGTGAACGGTTGGCTATCGCGTATGCGCTGATCAGCACGCCAGAAGGGACGCCCATACTGGTGATGAAGAACCTGCGAGCTTGCACCGACTGTCATGCTGCCATCAAAGTGATCTCCAAGATCGTCGGAAGAGATATTACGGTTAGGGATTCAAGCAGGTTTCATCATTTTAAAGATGGGATTTGCTCATGTCGGGATTATTGGTAGAAAATCCCCTAAAAGCTGATGTTACAGGATACCTCATGGTATTTGTTATGTACAGTCTTTCATATTTTCGTTTGCATTAGTTATGGTGAGGTCGTTACGCCATATTATATTACTCGAAAAACAACATATTGACTATGTATAAATACTTGAGATTTATATAAAAAAATGTTATCATATGATCTTATAATGAATTATAATTTCAGCTAATATGAGTAATATATTAATTTGTTTGGGAAGGTATAACCCAACATGAGTTATCCTATATTTTTAGGATTTTTTTAAAAATATATCTACATGATTGAAATAAAAAATATAATATATGCGACATTATTTCAAAAAAATATATATACAGTAAAACCTCTATAAATTAATACTTGATAAATTAATAAACACAATAAAATAATAAATTCCTCCGATCCCGACTTGGGCCAGTAGTAAAATTAACAAAATTCGATAAGATAATAATTTTTGGAAAAACCCCTAAGTAAATATAGGTCCCATCAGTATCATAAATTAATAATTATATACTTACATAAAAATAGCTACGACAATTCAGAGAAATATGATTCTATTGTTGTTTGTTTTTTTCTTAAAGTTTAAGTCTAGTCGGAGTTGATCTCTAATTTTCCTCATTGCATCCAAAATTTCTTGTGTTGTGTTCTCGAACTGCA
>JAYMSW010002378.1:0-14004 GCA_036897725.1 Erodium texanum | reverse complement strand
ATTAGAACCAAGGTGTATACATGGTCTTTAATAACGTTTTTGATGGATCGCGGAATGTATGGAATTTGAAGGAATGCTGTGTCTTAGGGTGTATCAAACGAAGCTAAGTACGTTCAAGATATTTCACTTATTTTAAGTAAGTTGTTTCCTCATGCCACTGTGCATCAATTCAAATCGAAAGATATTGATGTTTAAGTATCTCGTCCTTTCGATAATCATGCGTTGTTTTTCAAAACTTCGCTCTCTTAAAAAAAAATTGCAAAGGATTGTTTCGCATTTTGTCGGTGATTGTTGGAGAACATGGCTTTCAAAGCCTTTTTATGTGTTTTTCCAATAGTCCCACATCGCTTGGAGAGTTGAGCTCTCATGTGTTTATATTGCTTTGTCCTTCCTATTTGTTCAAAACCTTGTGTGCTATGTGATGTTGGGCTAAGTTGGAGAAGTCCACACGCGGGTCGTTGCCATCCGTCCTATCCAGGGTAGGCACGGGTCGGGTCCATGTCTTGATAGAGCCCCCGCGGGGCAGGTTGACAAGCTTTTTTGGGCCTACTTATTTTAATTTCAGACTTTGTTTGAAATTAAAATTGATTTGAATTGTTCAAAGCCGTTGGTCAAAGCAGATTTGCGTCAAATTGTGGAATTTTCAGTCGTGATCATGAGCCGATATGGTGGTAACTAAGTTGGTCACAGATTCCATCCTGATCTAAAACATGAACACCTACTTCGGAGAGTTATTGTTCCTGATCTAAAACATGAACACCTACTTCGGAGAGTTGATTGACAATAACTTTAAACTCTTGACAATAAGCTAATACAGAGGAAAAGTTATTCAAATGCACATGAGAAAACTAGTTTTCAAGATAAACAGCTAGAGTGTTTTGATTATCTTGAAAAAATTGTTTTGAGTGCATTCCATGTATGCATATCGGTAGAGTTCAGAACTATAATGGTATGGAGAAAATCAGACGAGGTCGTACCATATATCCACTGTAAAATAGTGGCATCTAATCTTGACCAGAGTTTAGGATCATCGGAGTCCGTGGATGAAGTATCGGTGGCTACTGCGAGGGCTGGAACAACAGACGCACAATCCGGGACGATATGTTGTTCAACCATAAAACACTCGTCAATGGACACAAAAAGGCTCGTACCAGGTGGAACAGAGCCCTTATACTGGAATATCAAGTTTTATGTTTGTAACTGTGAGGAGGGGTGGAATTTTGTTTCTGCCATGTGGAAGACGCAAAAACAGAGTGAGGGGGTAAGGAGATCGTAGAAAGGAAGTGCAGCGGAAGGAAAAAAGATGGGTATTAGCTACCTGATACTATATAGGAGTTACTGTTTTAGGTGATTTGCTTGATTTCCTCATTGAAAGATATTGATTTAAACACAAACAAATTACATGATTCAAAATTAAAAAGTAGAAAATTTACATAATCCTTATCCAATATGTACAGATCTTAGTCAATTAGAATCTTTATCTATCACTTGCCTTCCTTTCTTTCAAATGGGAAACAAATATGTCGTAAAATGTATGAAGTCAATGAAGAGTCGTTCTTGTTGAATACGGTATCTATTTGTGAAGATAACATATTTTTAACAATTCTTACAATCAGTTTCGAATGAGCATAGTTCGCGTACCACATAACAATCGGATAGGACCGAACAGCGTACTATGACGCATCATAGGATGATCCAAGACAAACAACTGTAAAGGACACAAACAATTGCAAATAAAAACATTATTGTGTCCACCAGAATTTGAACCCAAGTGGGTAAGAGAAATAACTCACTTAACCACTGAGCTAGCCCTCATAGATAATTTAATACCCATTTTTTCTTTAATAAATTACACACGAACTAATCCTCGATTTAACCGAGTACGACTTCTTTTTTTTTTTGAATAAAACTTGTCACCAATGTTATATGTCTCCACAGATATACATAATGAACATTTGATCGACCCGGACAAGGGTCCTCACAGTACCAAGTCTGGGAACTAAATTCCCGCAACTCTCATCGAGCAAACTCTCTTATTGCAATCGATTGGACCTAACGCAAAGACCAAACGCGCTAAGCACACCTCAAAGTCAGACCTAGTCTAACACTAATAACCAGCCGATGTTGGCGCGTACAACCAGACTATGCTGACACTATCTGCAACCAGTTTAAACTGGCACTACAACCAGTCGAAACTGGCACAAAAGACTAACATAAATATACATTACAACAAAAACAACCGATACAGATCCACCAACAAGCTTGAGCGATCCTCAGGAACCGGGACGCACGACGATCGAACTGCTTAATAGTAAATCTAGCGATCTAGTACGAAACTAAACAGCGGCGACCAGAGCTTCGGGCGGACGTCGGTGGCGGTATCTATTGGACTCCCGGGTAGCTTGATGAAGTCGAGATGTCACGACAAGGGCCATCTCGGCCATGCCCGGTGCACCAACCTTCGGGCACTTTGAGGTAGCTTCTGGTCAGCGTCAACCAGATCCAGGATGCAGCTTCCTGGATCTGCTCGGCTCTGCCGAGTTCTGACATGGACCGTCGGCAAGGGTGACCGGACATAGGCAACCACCATCATGATCGGGGCTATGGAGACGGCATCTTGCCGGAGCGACCCTCTTCAGGCCTTGGCTCCTCAGATCCGTGCAGTTAGGCAATGTCCGGCTACTGATAGATCGCTAGGGTGACCAAACGGAGGTAGCTCGAGACGATAGTAGCTTTGCATCAAGAAGCGAGGGGGAGCACGGCGGGTCCTCCCCCGTCAACAGTGCAGTGGACTTAAGGGTTAAGGTTTTACTGTGCTCCAGAGATTTTGAAAGAGAGCCTTCGTCCGAGTACGGCTTCTTAAAAAGTAATATTTGGTGAATTAAGTCACCCAACTGCATCTCAAAAGAACAAAAAGTCACCCAAGTGCATTGTCTAGGATTTTAGCAATCCATAACAAATTTAACTAATTGAACAGCACATGCATATATTAATCATTTGATTAGGTTATGATGTGTACCGATATTAAGCTTCATTTTTTTTTTGAAAAGGATATTAAGCTATTTAATGTCGATCCACTGGTTCATTGTATGAATGGAACAGTTCCCAGGTGGTTGAGCACTCATGCAGATCCATTCATTACATATTATTTTGTAGTAATATTAATAAATAATAAAGAAGAAATGGCGCTGAAAAGAGATTAAAGATACATTTTGTTAATAGCAGTAATTAAATAATCATATTTGACAATAATTTTCTTTTCTCTTAATTTAGAGATCCAGAAAATCAGGGTCAACTCTTTAATTGAACCAGCAACCTCACAAGGCTAGGTATTATGTTGAGGTCAATTGGTTGATAATATTTTTTATATGCTTCACAAGTGCTTAAATTAAAGTACTTTCACCCCCAAAATTATTATAAATATAAATATAAATATAAATCTCAATTGAATAGTTGATTTTAAATATAATTACTTTCAGTTTGTTTTCACGGAGAAAGAGCTAAGTTTGAATTTTCTTAATTTATTGAAATAAATACACATAAGGAAATGACTACTATAATGAATAATGTTCTATTATTTACAAAATAATATAATAACCTTAAACCATTTGTTGGATAAATTGACAAGTCGGATAGTTTTGAATGACGAAACAGATTTTGGAATAAATAAATCAGGTATGAACTTATGAAGCTTCATGATCAGTTCAGGCCCTGGGTGGCTTTCATTAAAGTCTTCAGTTAATACCCCATCAATTTGTTGCAGCCTAATATTTATTATTTACCAGTTCTTCCGTTAATTTAATTTCCCCTTTATTCAAGACCGAGGACAGTTTGGTTTTGGAGCGAAACTTAAACCCAATTCATAATTATTCTGTAAATTTCCTATGATCGAAGTGACAGCTCGAACGATTTAAATCTCTAGAATAAATAACAGTACTAAATGTTCCAACTCTATCCCATTTGTTAATTACTAGCTTAAACCATTAATCATGTGAAAAAGAGTGAAATTTCAGAGATTCATACATAAACCCTAGTATATATATATAAGAAAAAAAACTAGTTTATCAAATGCTCGTATCCTTGCATGGACGTAATGGTACGGTGACTTCTCTTAACAGTTAATATATAGGTGAAAGATTGCTAAAACAAGTAAACTGTAACACATCCTTAAAAGCAAGTCAACGATTCTTGGCCACGTGGAGCCAAAAGTGTCTATAAATGGAAACCCTCCCAGACGGGGTTGGAGTGTATGGCCAAAAGTTTAATGAAAAGAAAAGAAAATATAATTCAGAATTTGATATTGAACAAATTTTGGAGAAGAGAATAGGTGGTGTATGGTGGCTATTGAAAATCACACTAGAAATCAAAATTAATAAATGTGGTAGGCTTGTAGCACATGTACACAGGATAGCTTCATAACTATTTTTTAATTTTCCTCGTAATAATTGGTGAACAAGACTTAATAAAATAAGTTATAATGAACCTATAATTATTACTTTTTGATTGAATTTGAACCACATTGTTTCAAATAAAATTTTCAGTTAACATAAAGTTATTTTATGAGATCTTTTATCTAATTTTTCTAACATAAAATCAAGTCCAAATCACCCACCATATATTTGCTCAATCACAAGATTACAACACATCTTACTCAAGAGATTTCTAAAATCGTAATAAATTGATTAATTTTGGAGCACGGAATTAATGGAATATGTAATATACATGCATGGGACAATTTCATTAAATCTCTAAATTATTATATTAATATACTAACATTGACATAGATAGCAGTAAGGAGAAGGCGGAATAAGTCAATGGAATGATATCTACATACCTTGGATTTTTCTTGATAATATTGTTTTTCAAACTTCATTCATCAAACATATGCATAATGATATTTTGTTTTCTTCCTTGGACAAAAAAGAAAAGAACAGAAACCAATAATGCAAAGCAAAAACAGAAAATGCAACACTATTCCCAGGCCTCCAAGAGGAAAAAGAGCATGGCAATCAAAATGAGAAGTGAAGCAAAAGAGTCTAATACAAGTGGGGTACAGTTCCTGATTGTTCAGGTTCAGTTTGATTACTAAGTTCAAATCACCACATGATATGAAAATACCTTTAAAATGTGTTTTGGTTGGGTTTAATTTCTGGTTTAGTAATTGAATAAGTTGGTGATTTCTATGTAAGTTATGGGTGTTGCCATTTAATTTCATCTTTGTTGGTTTTCAATCAATATTTCACAAGGGTCTAGCAGTTATAGTTTTCCCTTTTCTCTGGTTGCTATTTAAGGTTTTTAATGCTTTTTCTATTCAAATTTCTTCTCTATTCCATGATCTCTCTAAAAGAAATATTAAAACACCAACTGCTCTTCCTCCTCCCTAATAAGCAATGAATGAAAGCCTCCTTCCCTGCACTTTGTTATTGCAATATTTACTGCAATTTTTTCTTCTTCTGCTCAACCTTCTTGGGGTTTTTTCCCCAACCCATTAATACCATTTCCTGGCCTCAATTTACACCTCTTCTCTACCTCCCCAACACTCTCTCTCATGATTAAATTAAGGTTTAAAGCAATCCCATCTCTCTTACTCCTTTCCTACACCCTTAGCCCTTTATATATAATGGCCTCTCTGCCCCAAACCCATCACCAAAGCTACGACCTGCTTCATGTTCCAATCACAGCCACTTTCTATTGAATTATCCCTGTCACTCTCTCCTTCCTTCTAGCTCTATTCTTCTATTAGAGGTAACGGATTATAAGTGCAATTCAATATGTGTTCTTCTAAAGTTACAGACATGTTTTTGTTGATTCTGTTTTCCTTACTATGTTTCATGCAGGCGCAATGAGTCGAAGACATGGAAGCAGCCCCAAGCTCGACTTGAAGCTGAACCTGTCCCCTACAAGGCCTAACCGGCAAGTGGGATCACCGAGCAGGTCAGCCTCGGTGTCCCCGACTTCGCCACCTAGTTCCTGTGTGTCCTCGGAGATGGACCAGGATGAGAACCCAAGATACTCGAGCAGCCCCGAGGCCAAATCAATGGTGCTGGTGGGATGCCCACGCTGCCTCATGTATGTGATGCTGTCTGAGGGCGACCCAAAGTGCCCAAGATGCAAGAGCACGGTGCTGCTTGACTTCCTCCAGGACACCAACCCACCTATGAAGACGAGGAGGAGCTAGATAGAGAGTAGGCTAACTTCCCTCTCTATTTCATCAACTATGCTGGTTTCTAGGGCTTAGTCTTGAATACTTATCTTTGTCTCTCTCCTTTTTGGGCATCAACAGTGTTATTTGCACTCCACTTTTTAGCCCTTTCAATATCCTAAGGCCAAAAATAGGTGCATATAACTTCAGAAAACTGTGAAATGGAATGAACAATTCCTGAAAAAGTGGAGCGCAAATAACACTAGTTGTGTAGCTTTCTCTCATCTTAGTATAGGACATGGGCTAAAGCAGCTTGGGTACTTTGGCAGAAAAACAATACCCATATGGGTTTTAGCTGCAAATGTGTCCCCAAATTTTCTAAATCAAAAATTGTTGGCTAATACTTGTCTGGTTTAGTGTTTACGTTTGTTCTCCTATATTTTGCCATGATATTCTTCTATGCGTGTATGTATATACATACCTATCAGTCAATCAAATAACATGCCTCCACAGAGATTTGTCAGGCAGTTGCTACATCAAATTCTGAAAAATCATTGAATTTTACCTGGCACCCACATGGGTAAGCTCTGTGGCTTAGGGGTATATCTTCCGTACCAGAACTATGAAATGTTGTAAACCGGGGCCCACTCCGTTATCGTAATTGGCCCACACCACACCAATCTGAACTATGTGTTACCACAGCATAAGATGATACCCATGGGGCCACACCACACAAGGGCTAATGTCCATCTACACCTACAAAACACTGCATAAGCCCAACTTTGACGGCAATGTAACAGCATAGAATACATGAGGGTAAATATGAAGAATCCTCAGCAGTAAGTAGCCACCAAATAAAAGCAATATTCAGTAGTGCATATGATGAGTGTTTAAATGAAGTAAAATTGCTAGTACATTTCCAAAGAGTTACTAGTTTGGGAAATAAGATGGGTAAATGGAGAGGAAGGAGGTTGGGTGGTTCTGGCATTGAAAAAAAGAGGAGTGTAGTAGTGGATTGGAAGGCCATTAAAAACAAATAAATGCAACAGTAATTGAGACAGTTGAGAATAATGAAGCCGTGAAGAGGGTATAACGTCAGATGATAAATACAAATTTAATTCCACCACCTCAACCATGGCCTCAGCCTCTACTCTCCTTGGTTTGTCGGTCTTTTTCTTTTCACTATTTCCAGTCCCCTCCCAACTTTAAATGCCATCTTTGTTTTCATTCTTCATTTTAGTACAACTCTCCCTCTCCTACTCCTCAAATTAGTTTTCACTCTTTCCCTTTCCAACCCCCTCCTTAACTCATACACATGCCATTTCTCCTCTCTCTTTCATTAGAGTTGAAATTTGACATTAAAAAGCATAGGGAACATAAATGATGACATTATCTCACTTAATGACCCAAGACACTTGTCAAAAATATAATATGAATTTCGAACAGAAAACACAGGAACATATGCTTTTGCTAGAACTATTGCAGTAAATTCTCCGTTAGTGTTTTGTTGAAATTACCTGAACAAAAATCCAAACTGTGAATGCAACGTCCCACATGTCCACCACAGCAAAAGGGTACAGAATCTGAAAGAAAAAAAAAACACAAAGGAGGGAAGCATCATCATCTAACTCACCCCAAAAAAATCACAGTTCATGCTAATTTAAAGGCAACAAACTCATTAAACAACTCTTGTCTAGGCACACAAGTGATATGCAAGTTGCATGACTTGATATTGGGGGCAAGAACATTGCATATATCCGTTAGCTGTTTTACAAAACAGGGTAAAGGTTTTAAAACTAATTTGCTTTAGAAATGGTCACAAAAGCTGTAAGAAAGAAAAATTATCCAATCCCTCAATAACAGAAGCAATCCAACTCCAGTCACATCATCTTTTTATCCTTTTAAGATAAGATTCAATGAATCTTCCTTCTATCTTCATATAAAACCAGACACGGGTAACAAATCATTACCAGATATATAATGAGTCAATTGACAAACAAAAGATAGCATAAAACTTAACCAGGGTACTTATCATCAACATGTGTGTCCATATGTTTGATGTGCCTCCATGTCTTATATGCTTTACTAATCTGATTGATCGATACAACTAATTGCGCGGTGCAACACACATGCTTCCTTTCACACCTTTATTGCTTATTTATTTTTGCACGGGGCTGAACAAGATAAAAAGAATGCAATCAACAAAAATAAAATGGCCAATCAAAAGCTATTGATAAACATTTTGTTCTCTTAAAATTATTACAAGGAGAGTGTAATTTTGGATGAAAATTTTCAATGATTATGAACTTCCATATTAAAAAATGATCACTTGTGATATGACAGCCTGAAGCTTCTAAAATCAAACAGTATGTGAAACAACATAACCACTTGCAACAACTGATCAATATCATAAGTTTCAAGAACACCAAAGAGAAACCAAATCAAATCACATAACCATTTTCATTCTCCTGGGATAAAATGTAAGGGCAAGTTATGCCTTTGTTTCTCCACCGCATGCAGGCAACCTGCAAGTAAAAGAACCCCCATACAATTAAGTCTTCATTATTCAATAATGAATGTATCAACAACACAAGTTGCATGCAGCATTCCTTGGTCCATCAGCATACCTGACATAAGCTGTTCTATTAACAGAATAAAGTTCAAATTTTTAGTCTAAATTGCAAGCACTTTTATTTTATTGGGCACCTCATTGATAACACAGATAAGACAGCATTAATCATTCATGGCATGGCCCCCAGGACACGACAAACTACCTTTGACTCTCAGTACTAGATACATATATGAACAACTCAAATTTTAAATCGAAATTATGTCCAGAAAGTGTGCCATACCTTTGTATCCCGCATATTCTGAACTCACATGGCCTACGCCAAGTGCCACATGTTTCGAAACAATTTCATGTCAAAAACTTCTGGTATTGAAACATTACTTGACACTAGCAGTAGAAGAAAGAAACCAGTGAAGGCATCTTTGCAGTCTAGATATAACTATATTAGACCAAAGAGGTCAAAACCAAATACTTCATAAAGAAACTATTAAAATTATTGTTAGTGGCATAAAACCAATAGCCACCAAACTAAATAAAATCCCAAGAAAAAACCTTGCATGTAACTGAAATTAATTTGAGGTTTGAACCCTTTCTTGCAACATCTAGGATAGCCACCTATATATCCAGAGAAGCTTTGACTAGGGTACAATTGGGACTAGGCATGTAATTATCTAAACCAAGGAGCATTAGTGGGTGGTTAGCATAAAACAACCAAATTGAGCAAACCTTGAAACAGACCTGAATTTCCTTTGTATCTGTATTTACTATTTCTTTGAAAGGCATATAAGTAATGAATAGAATCAATCACTCAACCAATAGCATCCCAAATGGAACTAAAACCAATATAGAACTTGTTCATGATGAGATCATCACAGTTATGTTCAGCAGTTCTGCATATAAATTTCAAATCTGAATTATCAAATACCAGTTGTTATTATTTCATTGGCCGTGGATCCAGTCAATGGTTGTTGATACACAATGACAAGTTAGCTATGTTGCACCTCCCAGGAGGTAATCAAAGCAGCTGACAGGACATCTTTAATAGCCAAACATGACAACTTCTAATATTTCCCGAGAAACATGTGAGTTCGATATTTAATTACAAGTTAAACAGCACAACCCTCAAGAAATTACTTGCAGGGCATGAGGAGCATCCTTAGGACACCAGTAACCGAGCCAGATAGTAATTCATGCTTGTTCATAGGAAACAAATGAACGAAATTAGGCAGCTAATGTCTACTTTTGGCATCACAAGTTACAGAGAACATGCATGCTGCTTCAGAGATCACCACCAACCTTATGTTATGGCATATACAACCCATGATCTACATTGTGAAGAAGGTGCAATATCTCAATGAGAACAAGCTCAAAGCCTTATTAAAATGTACACTGCAATATTAGAATCAAGTTAACTGAAGCTAAATTATCACTTATGCAAGCCTGTCAAAGCCCAGGCTGAAACAAGATAGGGACCAAGTTCAAGTTCCACTGACACAATGTGCAGACCAAAGAATCGTAAACAAGCGAACGGTGATTTTGTCCAACACCTTGCGTGCACAAATTGAACGGTGATAACACAGAAAAACAACAATCCAAATCTCAAGTGCACGCTAATGAACCCTAAACGAAAGAGGAAAAGTGAATCTTAAGCACTGAGAAATGTGAAGATTACCAGGACCGAGAGAAGAGAAAATCGGATGATCAAACTCTTGTCGTCAGTCTGGAGGTCCCTTTGCTGCGTGTTCCAGCTCTGGGAACGAACCGGACGAAGTAGCGTCCTGCCGATTCGCGTTTGTAATTAATGGCATATGCCGGATTCGAGGTGTAAGAGACTTTTAGTCGGTCCAAATTTATCAGGTTTCCACTTTCCGGTCAGAAAAAATCTCTTCTTTTTTCGAAGTTGTAATATATATTTTTTTAGGAGTGTCCACACCGGTGTGTTGGATGTTCGCGTTCGATGGGCTTTATTTGACGTAATACTAGCGTCGGATCAATGTGGAGCTTACACCTGATGTCGGTACTTAAAGTGAAACTGACGTCGCGTCCGTTATCCGACGTCGAGTATCGACGTCGTCCCAACGCCCGATAGTCGCCAAACTATCTGCCCGGGCCACGTGGCACAAAATGCCAAAAAAAATTATCGTTGCCTTGCAACGGTCAACAACAGATTTATATTTTTAAATTATTTAAAATTCAGAACAATAATAAAAAAAATAATTCATATATACCTATAAACACCCCTAAACCTCAATTTCGTTCTCAAATCTCTCAATTTCATTTTCGATCAAGATGGATCGCCGGCCCTCCTACCAATAAATGATGAAAGAGTACGATGATCTTCTGGCAAGCATAGCTGTTGCAGAAGGATCTTCTAGTAGCAACCTGACACGCTGAATACTCACCTAATAAATCAGGTAAATTCCGCAACGCGTGACATGACAATGAACCGATCAAAGTAATATAAGGCTTGTAAAACAAGACCCTAGTTGCCGAATCCACATGAGCAATAAGGCAATATTTATCTATCCTAGTAGTTAATTGAATTGTTTCGCGTTTTGAAAAAGGTAATAGATAAGTGATTGGGAAACAATTGAACTGAAATAAACAAAGTAGATACAAAATATGGAGTTCCAAGATTTAAAGTAATCTAAGGTGTCTGGGTTCATAGAGTCACATCCATAGAATTAATTCTAAAGTAAGACAAGTTTATTGACTACTATCTAGGTGCGACGGTTTACTCTCAAACTAGTTCTAACCCCCATACGGTCGTATTAGTCCCTCAAAATGATTATTCACCCTACCATCTCCGAATGAGTTCCCCAGGCTAGTGATGGAAATAATCCTAAGGCATAAAAGTCAATGTAAACACTAACTCCAGACCCTAACGAAGGTCTAAAGCTACCGTCAAAGTTGGTCCTACCATCTCCAATTGAGTTTCTTAGGCTAGTGGTCGAAACTAGGTTCATCTCAGATCTGGTCCAATCTACTAATGCTTAGCTAAGGCGCCATTAATGAATTTCAAATCTAACCCTAAGTGATCAATTTAGGTTTAGTATTAAGTTCTCACTAGATGAAAATCCTAGTGGTCAAGTCAATATGCAAGTCAGGCCCCATTAGTTTCTTACCATGAAATCGCAAACCCTAATCCCCCAAAACCCTAGATTATGAAGATTAGTTATGCATAATCAAGGAAAAAGAAAAAAGTCAAAGATAGATGAAGAATATAACATGTTTGTTAAATATAACAAATACAAAAACCAATAGTTGATCCAAATCTCCCCCTTGCCCTCCTAGCTCCAATATTGATCTAAGTTCTTAAAACTTCGAGTCTAGCAACACCCAATCATATCTTCTTTGTTCTAACCTCTCAAACATATATAGAGACTCTCCTAGATCAACTAGAATTAGGACATAGCTGATTTGGGCCGAAATTGCCTCGTAATAGACTTTCCGACCTAGGTCACAAGTCAGGTAACACCCTTTCTGACCCGGATTACAAGTGAGATCATGAAATTCCTAACTCTCTGGTTTTTGGTTCTAGGTAACCCGCTTCCTGATGCATGTCACTAAACAAGTCACGACCTCTTCGACACACGTCCACGTGTTCGTTAGACTATATATCCGTGTATATCTCTCAATTCCCTTCGATTTGACATCTTACGGGTCAAAATCGGAGTTCGTATGAGAGAGTTATGCCCTCCAGAAGATCAGTCATGCTCTATGATTCCTAGAAATAGTTTTTGGCTCTATTTCCTCCTGATTTAAGCTCTTTTTGCTCCAAGACCTACAAAGAGCCACAAAATACCAAAAGAGTGTAACATGGGGATATTTGGTTAAATACTAACTCAAAAGAGGGACGAAATAGATTGAAGTATGGGCTAAATGTGCTGATTTAGGAGTCAATATGCATCCGCATCAGTACCTGCACCGACGTCGAGTGAAAAATTGTGGCGTCGACGCTAACTCGGCACCAGATCTCTCTGGGGAACTGCTGCCTGGATCCGGTGCCCTGGATGGCGCACCAATTAGAGGCCGTCACGTCGGAATACAAGAGAGTCGTTGGGCAACGACTCTCTTATGTTGTTTTTCCCCAAAAAAATGCCCTTCTTATCTTTGTTTTTTTTCCCAGAATATCCTCTAATCCATTTCTACAACCTATTTGCACTATCCTACACACTATTTTCCCAAAAATCCTTTCTAATTCATCTCATTTTCCATTTTCTTACCTCAACTTCATACTATGGATTCCAACAACAACCCCATGTTCATTTTATTTCCCGTTTTACTCGTTATGAAAAAAAAATGTTCTCTTTCAATAAAAGTTGATTTTCTTTTACAAGTGTGTCAAAAATAATAACAAAATTTATTACACCCTGGAGCCCGCCCTAGTGCTGTCCTGCCAAACAGCAAGCGTCGATGCTAATGATAATGGAGCTCATTGACCATTGACGTGTCGGCGCTAGCATCGACAACCCGATGTCCTTACTCTAAGGACTAATAGGGTGAAATTAAAAGTGTAACACGTTGGGCTTATAAAATAATGTATTTATTACATTATCAATTAGCATAGAATTTTAAATTTTTTTCATCAAATACTTATGAATTTGATCCGTTTTTTTTTTGAAAGCTCGATCAATTTTCTTAGTTTGGTTAAGATGAAATAAAATTTAATCAATGCTTCCTCAACGAAATACTCAGGCCCATTTTTGAAATTTTGGGAGCTTTAGGGCGAATGCAAAAATTATGGTCTTTCACATAAAAAACGATAGAACATAATTTATATTTTCATTATTTTACTTAAGCTTATAAAAAATGCCTATCACAAGTCAGATGTGCAAGGATTTCGAGGACCGGTTGTACGTTGGTGTTATTTGGATTTGTATTTTTTAAAAAAAATTTTTATGATATAAATTTATATATATTTACAATCAAAAGACGAAATATACTATTTAAAAAATATTTCAGATGCAAAAATAATTTATAATTAATATTTTTAATGATGACTAAAAAACAATAATCATAAAAATATTGAAGATATTTTCAAATATTGGTTAATGATAAAACTACTACCAATAAAGATTTAAGGTATAATATAAACAAAAATACCTGTCACGAATAAATATCATTTTAAGATTTAATAAAATAACAACAATGAATCCTGAATGAAAATAAAAACAGGCGAATAACAAAAGTTTATGATTAATCAAAGGTTGGACCCGTCGAACCCACGACCACACACTAGTGGAGACTGTCTCTTGAGCGACGCAAAAACATCGTCGCCCAAATGCTTGGG
>JAYMSW010002377.1:0-14004 GCA_036897725.1 Erodium texanum | reverse complement strand
AAAAATATTTAACGTTATTTTTTTTCTTTTATATATTTATTATTAAAAGAAATTAGTGCCCCCCTTATTCAAATACCTGGCTCCGCCACTGGGTGTAGCTATGTGTAATTAATCCTAAGATATTTGGGTAAACACTAATCATTTCTTTAGGATGGTTATAAGCTGATATGAACTTGATTTTAGTGTCTAAAAACATGTTTAGTCCTTTTAAAAATCACTGACAATGAGCTTGAATTGGGCAGGCACTGTCAATGATGGAAGAATTTGGAGTGAAACCAGACGTGGTAACCTTCAGCACGATCATGAACGCATGGAGCTCATCGGGCCTCATGGACAAGTGCCAAGAAATCTTTGATGACATGATCAAAGAAGGCATAGAACCCGATATCCACGCCTTCAGCATCCTCGCAAAAGGCCATGTCCGCGCTGGAGATCCTGATAAAGCCGAATCACTCCTAACTTCCATGGACAGATCTGGCGTGTACCCAAACGTTGTGATCTTCACAACAATCATCAGCGGGTACTGCAGCGCTGGCCAAATGGATCGTGCCATGAACATCCACAACAAAATGTGTGAAATGGGTGTGAACCCAAATTTAAAAACCTACGAGACTCTGATTTGGGGATACGGAGAAGCAAGACAGCCATTGAAAGCCGAAGAAATCCTGAAGATCATGAGGCAGAGAGGCATTAATCCTAAGAAGAGCACAATCCCGCGTGTTGCAGACACGTGGCATGCCATTGGGCTAGTGAGTGAAGCCAAGAGAGTTGTGAGCAAAACTGATGAGAAGGTGAAACAAAATCAAGATCTTGTTGCGCCTTCTCGATTGAATCTTTTGCAGGTGCCTGAAGAGATTGTGAAGAACCCAAATGGGTCGGCTGCAACGAGCATAAGGAGCAGGATGGTTGGGAAAAGCTCTGCCCTTTTGACTCGGAGCCTGAGGAATGGCTCTAAAAGCTTTACTTGTTCATGTATGTTTCAGAGTCAGATTGGTGCTGGTGGCAAGATTGTAAATTCCTGCAGAATGGTGTTGTTTCTGAGGTAGAAGATGATGATTCTGATTCACAGGTGCTTGAAGATCTGTATTTGAAGCAAAGCACAGCTCTGTATCAGCAAAGTAAATTCATATATATGTGTTTCTAATGCATTATTAGCTGATTTTTTCTGTGTTTTGATTACAGAATTGATGTACAAATGTTTATAAATCAGTTCCATACTGTTCCTTCACAATGTTAACATTAATGAAGCAAATTAGTACTAATGATGGTATTAGCATTTGGGATTAACAGATTTCAACTGTCTCATCCACGTGCGAGGCACGTGACTAACAACAGGACAAAGGTGGATGCGTGTGGGACCCACAATCATGATTGGATGGGAAAATAAAAATCAGAGCTTGGCCACAGTGGATCACCATTTTTATGGCTCTGTATATATTCATGAGGTGACTTGAAAAATATATATATAAACTTCTTCATCAGAGAGAGATATGACTTCCATATCTCTTCTTCATGTCTTTGCTTCCTTGCATCCTCCTTTCAGGAACCCTAATTCCCCTTTCTCCAAACCCATCAGAAGCCCAAATTGCAGAGCCCTCCACTGCCCCCGAATCTCAGGAACCTCTAATTTCACGCAAACCCACTTCAGATCTCTATCCAAAACCCCAAATTTTCCACAATTCAGCTTACATGGTTCTAGAGCCCATCCACAGCGTCTGTTCTGCAATGGGTACAATGATTCAGCTGAAGAGAGCAAAGCAGTGCTGGACAGCGGCGATGGTGGCGGCGGCGGAGGAGGCGGTGACGGCGGAGGAGACGACGGGAATGGGGAGAAGAAGGATGGGCTTTCTGGGTTTATGCCGGAGTGGCTGAACGTTACCACCGATGATGCAAAGACAGTTTTTGCGGCGATTGCGATATCGCTTGCGTTCAGGTCGTTCGTGGCTGAGCCGAGATTCATTCCTTCGTTGTCAATGTATCCGACATTTGATGTTGGAGATCGAATTGTTGCGGAGAAGGTAATGCTTTTGATTGATATTGTTGATAGAAATTTGATGTTTGTGGGAATTTCCAGGGGAAATGTTAAATAACATGAATCATTTGATTAAGGCTTCCATGAAAATCTAAGATTTGTTTGATGGTTAAGACATAAGCTTTAGTTGTGAAGCTTAGTGAGTTTGTAAATGAACTCTGGTGATCAAAATGATTGAATGTTATATAATTTCATGAATCATTTGATAAACGCTTGCATGGAAATCTAGGTTTTATTTTGATTGTTAACTGTTAAGACATAAGGTTTAGTTGTGAACCTTAGTAAGTTTCCAAGTTTCTCATTGTATATACGATATTGGAGTTGGAATGAGGCTGTGAAGAATGCACTAAAACTGTTTTAGTTTGAAGAATTTAAGGAGGGGTTTGTCCAGATTATATTGGATCGAAAAATAATGCTCTTATGAGATTTTAGAACACCCTAAAGGGAAGAGACATTGAAGAGAGTGGTTTTGAGAGGTGTGCATCATGATAGATAATGAAGAGTGTGATTTTGAAAGCACAGATTGTGTGTTCAATTTATCAGGTTTCATTCTTTTTGCTATATGTGACAGATCTTTGAATTCGATTTATCAGGTTTCGTACTATTTCAGAAAGCCATGTACAAATGATATTGTGATTTTCAAAAGCCCACCAGTTCTCCAAGAAGTAGGGTACACTGACGATGATGTCTTTATTAAACGTATTGTTGCCAAGGAAGGTGATATCGTGGAGGTGAGTTCGTTATGTCTTTTCGTTACATGTATTTCCCTAGTTCTTGCAATTACTATGTACCCCTCTTTTTTAAGGTAGACTAACATAGCATATTATAAACCTATTAATGAGTACTTTTAAGTCAAGAACATCAAATCTTCAAAGTAGTTGTTTTCAATCTTGTTTTACTAATTGCACTGCAGGTTCGCCAAGGGAAGCTTTTTGTTAACGGGGTTGTAAGAAACGAGAATTTCATCCTTGAACCACCTGCATACGACATGACACCAATAGTAAGTATCATCATTAAATCTTGGGATAGTTGATGATAGCTACTTATTTTGAACATAACTATCCCCATCATTTAAAGGTGAAAACTCTAAAATACCCTTCTCTATTCATCAATTTTGATTAACAATGAACGGTAGTTTAAACTTTTCACGTTAGACTTTTTAAAGTTTAGGTAGCTGGATGTAAAATCTTAAAGTTGGGGGTAGTTAATTGCAAAAAGCTTATAGTTGGGGATAGCTATCTGTAATTATCCCTTAAGTCTTAGGCATCATCTCATGAATCCACAACCTTAACCAGGGTGCCTTATTATTGTCTGATTCCACGATACACTCCTAATTTTTAATTTGGTTACAACACAGCGTGTACCAGAGAACTCGGTCTTCGTGATGGGCGATAATCGAAACAACAGTTACGATTCACACGTGTGGTAAACACATTTCTTTCCTCATGAACTGAGAATCACAAAATCTTGTAAACTCGTTTCTGATTTTTTATTTTTTGGTATGATCAGGGGTCCTCTTCCTGCAAAAAATATAATAGGTAGATCGGTATTTCGGTACTGGCCACCAAAGAGAATAGGTAGCACAATCATTGAGACCGGCTGTGCTGTTGACAAACCGGAGAGCACACCGGTGCCTGAATAGAAATGCTTGTTTCTGATATGAAAGTGTATTATTCAGTCAGGTACATATAACATTATTGTTCATTGAAGTAGACCATTTTTTTTTTCCAGATAGGCCTTTTTTTTTTTGTTATGCTTCTTGTTCATATTGTAATGGTAGATTGGCACTTGTATTAATTCATCCATTAAATCACAATTGCAATGAGTTTTTTTCTGGATCCTTCATAGCAAATGTTACCATTATCAAAGTTATTTGATCCGGTATTCATGTTAATTGCAGATAACTTTGATTAAGAATTGCCTGCCTTTCCACATACACATGACTATCCATATGAATTTCCACATGTCACGAAGTACAAATCCAAAATTTTAATTTTTTGGTCACATGACATGGGTTTAAAATTTGGTAATATCGCACAACTATTTATCCACATCATTTGATTTCAAAATATGATTTCATGGAGGATTTTGAGAAAATAATCAAATTAAAGTCGGAAGAGTAAAGTGTGAAAATAAGTAGTTGTAACCTGACTAAATATTACACTGGAAATTCATAAGAATAGCCATATGTTTTATGCATATTTATTATGCAGTTATGTGATTGTAGGCAATTCATAAAGGTAATTTTATGCAAAAATTGTTGTAGTGGTTAACTTTTCTAATTCTACATGTGAACCAGTGTTACAATACCATCACAAGATATCAACTATCTAATTCCAAATCTTCAAAATGCTACAACATTCCCATGAAATGGCTCCATATATTGTTCATACAGCAAAATGAAATTAAAAAAATAAATCTTCTATGCCTACTATGAACGATCAATTTCGAATTCTTTCTGGTCTACTTCCATTTGTTGGAACTATTCCTGTATGTGTATAAGCTGTTGATAGGATCTGTGGCATTGACATGCCTCCGGACACCACAATTTCTGCAATGGAATAGCAATAAAATGAATCAAAAATAGTTCAATCTCAGCTATGGAAGAATAGCAATAAAATGAATCAAAGACGGTTCAGTTTCAGCAATGGAAGAGCAATAAAATCAATAAAAGATGGTTCAGTTTCAGCAATGGAAGAGCAATAAAATGAATAAAGATGGTTCAATTTCAGCAACTGAAGAACAATAGTTTTCGGGTATTTCTACATAATTAACAGATGAAGGAACGAATCTTTTACCGATTCCTTCACGGACTGATAAGTTTGGTCTTATAACATCATTGCTGTTGACCAGAAATATATCACCAATGTAAAGATGGTTTGTGGGGACATACACACAGCACAGCTCCTCATCTCCAGAGTAGTTCTGCATTAAAAATGATAGAAAACAAAATGTAAATGCCCTCCAAAGTAGTAATAAGTGGTAATTACAATTCACTACCCAGTACTTTAGATTGTATCAATTCCCCAATGAACTTTGTTTTTGCTTTAAATTACCCTTATTTAATCATGAAATTGCCTCCCCTATATAAAAAGCAAAAATAATTTAAAAGCAGAAAATTATAAAGAACAAATACCATAGTCTTCTTGATTTAAAATTCCTGTTTTTTTTAATTATAGTTTTTCATCCTTTTCCAAGTTTTTATATAAGGGCATTTTCGTGATTAAGCCTCATATTAAGGTAAATTGAAACAAAAATATAGTTCATCAGGGAGAATTGGTACGATTTAAAGTTAATGTATTGAATTGATAATGGCACAAAGTATAGGCCACTAAACTGTAATTACCCCTAATAATATATCATTGATTCAAAAAATATATCACCGTTAATTACTATTTCAGAGGTTTCTAGTCAAGATCAAACTCAGTATGTACAAGGTTGTTCATATATAATGGAAAAAACGTTGAAATTTATCATGGCTCAATGCAAGTGGAACATTCTCAGATGGGGCATGGCTATAGTAGTTTGTAAGATGTGAGAGCTAGTATTATAAGAGTTTCAAACTGTGTTCCCTTCAGCCAGGCCTTTTTTTTTCTCCAATAATTTTATGTAATAGAAACCAGAACAGACAAAACCAATTTGTACTCATTTAAATGCATGTAAAATGAAGGATGTAAAATATTTGTTTACCTGTAGGGTTACACAAGAAGTGATGAACCCAAAAGCATATTCACCAATACGAGGATGCCTTATAATGGCTACTTCTTTGAAGGCTTGTGTATTTTGATCTGTAGTGATTCACATAGATAGGGAATATAAGTTGTTCAGACCCAAAGACATTCAAACCGAGAACCTTGAACATGTTGACTCATACAATACCTGGTGAAATTGCTGCACTAATTTGCTTGGAGGCACTGTAGATATGGCGAACAAATGGCATCCTTTTGATGAACCACTCACCCAAGCCCAGGACAGATGCGCCCAACCATGATGACATGAACACCCCGACCAAGAAGATGAATGTTATGGAAGTAACAAAGCCAAGACCTAGTTAATAACCAGAAGGAAAAAGAAAATCAGATTAACCAAAAAATGGTATAGGTTCATTCACAAACCTGCAAAGAACCTAGTTGAGTGGCAATATCAATTACCAGGTCTTTTTAATATTAAAATGACTAAAAATATACATTTATTGACAGAAAATAGGAAGGAGTTGGGGGGAGGGTGCCGTGTTGAGCAAGAGATATGCTTACCAAAAATATCGATTCCAAGTTGAGCATAGATTGGAGAGAAAAAGCCATCCACAAAGTGAATGAACCACCAGGTTATGTAGAAAGTTATTGCTATTGGAAATAAGATGACACTGCAAAACAGATGTGAGTAAGCAACTACGATAGTAGCAGACGGGTTAATGTGGAAATCAGATGTTAGGTCATATATAGTGACAGATTTGAATAATTTAAAAGATAAATAACATACCGTTAACACAAATGATTTCATGAACTCATAACTATTACAGAACTACAGAAGGTTATGCTAAAAGATCCAAGGTCATTTAGTAGGTGGGTGCAGCTATCTACTTGATAAAAAAAAAAAAAACTATACAGCACCCCTAAATTTCTATGAAAGGATATGAATATAGTTCTTATAGAAAAAAATTAAGTAATACGAGCTATGACATTGTTGCAACTGGTCACCAAACCACTCAAGGCTCCATCTTCTAGTAAAACATTAGCATGCCTCAACTCAATATAAATTCTAAGCAACGAGCCAGAATTCTTGATAGTATTTCATGCCAAATTTTCATATAATCTAGAGTTAAATAGTTATTTTCGAGGTGAGAATCCATCTAATGGTTGAATATCAAACAAGGTCTTCATAAAAATCCAGATGCATGAAGAAACCTTATATATTCCTAATTTAACTGCACAGCTTGACCTATTCCAAAACAAGAAAAGGAAAAAAAAAATGAAGTGATGATGGTTGCTCTTTCAGGAGATTTTCACAGGAATTTGTCCTATAGAGAAAACATTTATGTTCATTGTATCAATAGCACTCAAGCAAAATACACATACCCTAAAATATATAACTGAAGTGTTCACTGGTAATAGATAAGTAAGCAGATTAAAATAAGCTACAAGGATTTGTTCAGGAAAAGTGTTATTATATATAAAGAGAGTGAAATGATAAATGTAACAGCTATCAGATTCATAACCAGTAAAACATGTGAAAACGCAAAAATACAGGACATGTTCATCAGTTTGTAATACTGTTGAAGAAGAAAAAAATACCATACCATCCTGTCATGAACTTCTTTGAAGCCCAGCTCCTAACAACCTTGTAAAATGTCTATGGTACAGTATAGAAGAAAGTATCAGAAAAATATTGAGGAGGGTGTAGCCGGAGCAGATAAGCAAAATCATATACTCACTATTAACAAACTATCATACTATATAATTTTTGGAACCCTTTGCATTGTCGAATATTATACTTGAATTCCTAAACCATTTCCATAACAATTTGACACAAACTATCATACTATATAATTTTTGGAACCCTTCGCATTCTCAAGTATTATACTTGTAGTCCTGAACCATTTCCATAACAATTTGACAATGAAAGCAACGAAATCCAAACATGATAGTAAAGAGCATGTTATAGACCTCTCAGAATTCAAACAATTAAAATAGCTCTTCTCACAAACAAACAAAAAAATCTATAGGAGAAGTTTCAAGGTTCACAGAATGAAGTATGCTGTTTAAAAGCTAAATAAACACACTTCACCTTCACAACCTTATGGTTTCCAAATATAACAAAGTTGCTCCTTAGGTGCAGTTATCTGATATCATCCCTCAATTATATTATGAACTCATCCCTTCCAAATTAGGAACAAAAGCAGCTCCAAAGCAAAAGCATATTAAATTTATCAATAAATTGCAAATTTAGCAGCAAGAGAGAAGCTCCAATCCAAAACAATCCCAATTGGGTCTCCAATTCATCCTCACCCAGAGAACAATATAACAAATCAAGGCAAAATGAAACCCATGAGAACAAGTGAAGCAAAACCCAGAAACAAACCGCAAAATAAATGCCCAATTCATCTACGAACCAAAGAAACGCCAAAAAAAAATTCTCAGCAACCAAACACACCCAAAAAATACAATCAGGATCCAAAGGGTAAATAATTCACCTCGCGACCCGAATGGTGAGAAGGCGGAGACGACGAGGAGGGTTTGGAAGACTCGTCGTCACCGACCGAGTCGGCCACCGGAATGAGAAGCTCCCGATCTCTGGTCGCCATCACGATCGACGATTTGTCATCGCCCATTCCTTAAATCCACCAACGAAGCAACCCAACAGCTCAATCAATCCAAACCCGAAAGTCCCAATACCCGCGACGACGACAACACCTAAGCAGCTCTCTCTCTCTCTCTCTAGAACACTGTAACAGCGGAGAGAGATAATTGGGTTTTCCAGGTGAAGGAGGACTTTGAAATTTCTCTTCTCTTTCCGTTTCCTCGCATTTGGAATTTATTGAATTTTTAATTTTCGTTTAAAATAATAAAGTCTGTAGTTTCTAATATCCAATTTTGGGCCAAACCCAACTGTTTTTTGTCTTTTAGCTTTTGTTTAAAGATATTATTAACAAACAAATAAATAAATAATATTGTTCTTGAGTTGCTCATGTGGTGGATGAACCAATCATTTGGGCCAGCATTCTACACAAGGATCAACTGTAATCCAAAATCAAAACAACTCTTTCTTTTAGATTAAAACATCTTAATAATAATTTATTAAACATTGTTAAAAGACGGCACAAATAGGTGTAAGTGGGGGAATTATTAGGTGTTAATACCATATTAATTTTATTAAAATCGGATTGATATATTGAGTCGGATTTAACACTTAAAAATTTGATATTATAAGTTAACTATAACTTTGTTTTATAAATGATTTTATTTGGTGAAAATCAATATATTTTAAAAGTTTGTATCATATATTGACTGAACATATAAACGTGAGTTACAGTTAAATTAGATATGTACATATGAAAATGAGGTTATAAATTGAAAATGGAACAAAAAAACTGAGCATGTCTAATTTTTTTTAATATTTTTGTCATTTGACACCTTCACATACCATAAGTGATGTTCAAAAATGCTCGAAGAGAGTCTCAATAAAAACCAAATAGAAAGATCCAAACGAAGTAGAAATAAGGTAAAAATAAGTAAGTTAATAACTCAAATCAAGTGCTTGATCAATTAAAACAACAAACTTGGGTAAAAGAGTTCATATGTTAATGCTAAATGAACATCATAAGGGCCATAACAAAACAGCTAGGGAATAGTGGGAAGCAAAATTGAAATGTTTTAGTTAACTACCATAAAAGTTCATTCTAGATTCATATATCATAAACAGAAAATGCAGCAAAAGTTCACTTCCAACTTCTTCTTCTTCATCATCTACTTGTGCCCATTTGGGTTATTGTACTTGGACACAAGAGGGTGCTTATCCCTCAGCTGTGAAACAAACAAGAACTAATTTTAGACACAAATCAAAAAAGAAAAAGAAAAATTGAAGGTTGAAATCAATAATTATAAGCTTGGTGAGATTGTGGAGACCTGATTGTTGTGGCCACACTTCTTCTTCCTGCAATTTGTCGCACCGAAAGGCAGACGAGCATAGCACCTAACAAGCCAAGAACACAAAATGGACATAATGTTAAATACTGGTATTGTAATGACATGAATTTAAAACCACGTCATTTATCAAATTTTACGGTCATTTTCTGAAAATTGTTGGTAACATAAAACTCTGAGAAACTTGGTGTGGTTTTAGAATGTGTAATATTCATAGTTCATGGCATCATTGTTGACACAAATGTTTCATAGAACCCAGAACACAGAGCTACTCAACATTGAGATATGGTGTTAGATCAGATGAACCCAGAACTATTGGTGTATGTGCATCACAATGCTATGAGTCAATGGCATCGTAAAACCAGAACACAGAACAAGTACTCAAAAAGCATATGCTAATGCTACTAAAATAACATATGGTGATTATGATTGAAGCTCTTGTAGTAATAAAAGCAATGGAGGATTCAACTTCTATAGTCCAATTAGCTACCATAAGCCAATTGATCAAACCAACCAAAAGCTTCGAGGTATCAAATTTTCATGATAAAAATATGAATTGAAAAGATATATTAATCATTTCCTGAGAAATTATTAGTAAAATAAAACTCTGAGGAACTTAATGCCTAATTTTATTCATAGTTCAGTACACAAACAAAAGAATCCCAATAATTATTGGTGCGTCACTATGTTATCAAGTTCATGGCATCATTGTAAAAGAAGTCTTGAGCCTGTTTCTTGATACATAAATACTGAGTGCTTCCTTACTTCTACATAAGCAAGGGCTTGAGCCCAAATCAAGAGCCACCAAGTCAGGTGCTACCTTCATGTAGGGGTAATCTAGAACATAACTAAATTGGCTAAGACAAAGTTGGTAAATGCATCTGATACAGATGCCATGGATGCAATCAGAAACATTTACAGTGAAGCAACAAACAATTAGGAAGCTGAATGGATCAAGATCGAGAGAGACTTACTTGCGGCAAATCATTTTCTTCTCCATATACTTTCGAGCAAGAGTCACCAAGTGAGGTGCTATGTTCTTGATCACTCCTCCTTTTCCTCCTCCCCTCAGCCTCACAGCAAGATGGATTGTTGATTCTGGAACAGACCAATGATGGAAAACAAAACACAGATCAGAAATCAGTATTGTTCACAGTAGATATTTGAGCATTTCGTTAAGATGAGAGCAGAGACAGATTCAACCTTTCTGGATTTTCATGTCAGATAGAGTCATGCCATCTTCAAGCTGCTTTCCAGAGTAAATCAGACGCTGTTGATCCGGAGAAATTCCTATACAGATTCAGTAACAGATGATTCAGAATAAATAGGCTTCATAAGAGGTTCTTAAGTCCAGTTTTGCTGTTTGGTTGGTAAGAAAATGCAGGAAAGTAGTGGAAAGACAAATTAAGCTTTCACCAAACTAGTGAACTTGCACAGCAACTAAAGATACAATTTCCTGGCTCACTTGGTTACAAGACTTACTCCAATTCATTATTTCACCTGTCTCCCTCCCTCTAATTTTCTTGGGAAACAAACAGATTTCCTGTCGTTATATAAACTTGTAAAATCCAGATTTACAGTTTGGATGAGAGAAAAAAAGCAAGATGATTACAAAACAGAGTACTGTGAGAAAGCCAAACAAATCAAAGCTAGATCAACAGCTAAACGATTTTCTCTTCGTTTTTCAAAAATGTAAAACCAGATTCACCGTTTGGTTGCTAGGAAAATCGCAAGCGGAAACGAAGTAGCAAAAATCTAGCTCGACGAGCTCGATACTGTAGATTCCTTTCTCTCGATTTCTTCCATTTTTCTTAAGAACGAAAACAATCTTCTCATCGGTTTTCGAAACCTCAAATCCGAGATCTACCGTTTGGTTGACGGGAAAATGCATGAAAATCACAGAGCACTGTACATAAATCAAATAACAAAAATCAAGCACAACAAGCTCAGAACTCTACTTTCCTTTCTCGATTGCTTACGTTCTTCGGTTCTTAAGAACCAAAATATCTTCTAATTAGTTTTCAAAAGCCTCGAAGTCGAGATCTACTGTTTGGTTGACAGGAAAATGCATGAAAATCATAAACAGAGTACCAGACATAAATCAAATAACAAAAATCAAGCTCAACGAGCTCAAAACTATAGTTTCCTTTCTCGATTTCTTCCATTCTTCAGTTCTTAAGAACGAAAAGATCTTGTCATCGGTTTTCACAAACCTCAAAATCGAGATCTACCGTTTGGTTGACGGGAAAATGCATGAAAATCACAAACAGAGTACTGTACATAAATCAAGCTCAACAAGCTCAAAACTATACTTTCCTCTCTCGATTTCTTATGTTCTTCGGTTCTTAAGAACGAAAATATTTTCTCATCGGTTTTCAGAAACCTCAAAATCGAGATCTACCGTTTGTTTGACAGGAAAATGCATGGAAATCACAAACAGAGCACTGTACATAAATCAAGTAACAAAAACCAAGCTCAACGAGCTGAAGTTATAGTTTCATTTCTCTCATTTTCCAGGAAAAAAGGTAAGAGAAGATTACGATCCATATACCTTCCTTGTCTTTGATCTTAGCCTTGACATTGTTGACGGCGTCGCTCCTCTCGACCTCAAGAACACTGGTCTTGCCTGCTAGGGTTTTGACAAATATCTGCATCCTTTTTTCTCTCTCTCTACCACTACTCTCTGCAGCTACTGTTCCATCAGCTGGCTTTTTATAACTGCATCTTTGCGTGCCTCAGTCTCTGAATCTTTGCCATTTCGGTTCGGGGTACCGACAAAAGGACAGTTTTTTCTTGCGTGGTGCTCAAGGGTGAGACTGGGATGGGCTTGAGTTCTGCCCAGGCCCAACCATATTTTTACATGAACAGATTGGGCTCGACTATCTTTGTTATATATATATAAAAAAAGAAGATAGTTTCGGGAGATATATATAGTATAGTTTTTCTTTTCTTTTGAAATATTGTATATAGGGGTGCTCACCGGCCGGTTAACCGGGCCGATAGTACATTTCTCGGGCCGGACCGGTGGTACCGATATATCCATTTCTTTGGCCGTAACCGAGCCGACAATCATTGGTCCGACCGGCTTTTTTACCGGTCGGTCGTCGACCGATGTCCGGTAATAACCAGTCTGGGCAGACCACCTTGGGCCCTTTATTCATGCCTCTATGTGGGCCGAAATTAAGGCCCAAAACCATATTTTTGAATTTCCGATTCATACCACTATGATAACCTTTTATAGATCAACCAATGAACCCTATTTCCTAATTAAATTTTCGATTCTTACCACTCAACTTCTGGAATCATTTGAAAGCTTAATTATCAAATTTTAAGTTCTAGAACTTTTCCTATTTCAATTTCGATAACTGCACATGGGTTCGATGGACCGACCCATAATTTTTAGTGGGCCAATGTAAGCATGGTCATAGACTACAATGTCCAAAAAAATTCTAGTAGTTGTTGGTCATTACCAATCAAGTACCATTGGTCTGCATTATCTCCCATGAACTCTCAAAGTGGCTTCCCAAATCAATGATCATATCACTTCTTTTAATATAAATAATCATTCAATGTTTTACTCAAAGCTTTTGTCTGAGTTATCACTATTTTTAATTGACTGTGACTCATGTTTTGCGGATGAATCTCTCTCTCCGGTAGAACAACCTCTTTGGGTCTCCTGACTGTGACATATATCTAAGAGTTCAAATAACCCTGAAGCCCACTTTTAGATGCCGGCCTGGCCAGGTTAATCGATGGTAAGGCAACATTGTAACCGTAACCAAGCCAGTGTCCACCGATATGCGATATCTCATGACTGCATCGGGCTGATGGCCGGCAAAACACCCTACCGGCAGCCCGGTGCTGATTGGTTACAACCGGTTACGATCAAAATTTGAGCACCCCTAATTGTAGGAAGTTAGTTACTGTATGGATGTTGGGTCGCGAGTCGATTTTTTGCAATTGAGCCATCTTCCGATCCTCATTGTAGCGTTTGGGTCGCAAAGACTCAAACTTCCGGTTCGGGGTTAGTTCGCTGAAACAGCTGACCAAGTCGTAAGGGTCGATTATTTCATGAGGTCCAATGGCATTCAGCCATATGGCCACTAAATTTCAAAAAACTAGTCGTTGCATTTGATGGGTTGTTAGGGATTTTTTTAATCTGAATTTTTATCAAGCCGGGAATCCAATTCATCACCGCCGATTGGACAACGCGTTGAGGAATCCGATTCTCCGCCGACCGATTGGACAATGCGTCGGGGAATCGATTCCTTGACGGATTGGACAACGTTTCGGGGAATCGATTCCTCGCCACTTCCCATAAATATTGGACTC
>JAYMSW010002376.1:0-14005 GCA_036897725.1 Erodium texanum | reverse complement strand
ATTGAAAAGGGTCTGCCCGTTCGACTTCCTCTTCACCGAGAACCCGAACGGGTCGGCGGTGTAGCTGAATATCAGCTCCGACCCGGAAAACTCCATGACTGAAATTGGGTCCTTCCTTGACCTCCCGATGGTCTTCTTCAACGCCGGAGGCTTCTCCCTTGGGAGGAGATCGTACGGAACCTCCCACCTCTGCTTCTCTGCGTCGGTGATGTGAACCCTCAACCGGTCCTCCGTTTCGTGCCTAATTAGAACATAAAAACCAAAACTTTAACTAAAATGTTCGCACAAAAGCAAGAAAAACAGAGGAATTGAGCTACATTGAGAAGTGGGAACAATTGAGAAGGATGTTACATACTTGACGAAGAGCTGCAAGTAAGCAATATCGGGTCCGTAGACTTTGTTCTTCTGCTTGACCTGGAGATGACCCAGGAGGCCTCCATCAGGGGTCTCCTCGATGGAGATGAGCTTGTAGCCCTTTCCAATCTTGGTCGGTGCTGCTCCATAAGCTCCACAGACACAGAGTAGGAGAAGAATCACAGCAAGGATCGAGGAAGAAGAAGAAGACATTATCAGTTACTGGCAGTGAGCTTGAGAGCAGAGGGTGGGAGGGTCCAAGATATAAAGATGAGAAGAGGAGAGAGTCATCAGATGCATGTGAGGTGTACGTAGACACCATCCATATCTCACCATGTGATTGATCATGGACTGCGGGTCCCACCGCTCCCATCCTACGTGCCTTTGCACTCACCGATCACGCTTCGATTTAGGTAGATCAGAAACAATATCTAAAAAAATCTCGCGTGGGGCTCAACAGGGACCATTCGATCAATCATCTTTTAACGGTGATAACATACACCAGTGTGTAGGGAATCTCAGCCGGGACCAATTTCTCTGAACCGTGATTATCGGGATTTGCAGCAGTGAAAATTTCTAGTTTTACGATAGACTTCTAGTCTTCAGGCGTGTGAGCGAGGAAGAGAGCTGGAAGAAAAAATCAGTATGATTATGCAAATAACAAGGTAAAACGGTTAGTTTTGAAGTCTGATCATATATATTTATTTGTTACATTTGCTAAAATTTGATTATACCATCATATAATTAAGAGAAAAACGTTATCTTGAGCCACATTATATCATAAATGCTCAGTCTCTCCTCAAGAAACATAAAATAATTTACATTGCAATCAACTTGTTTCTGGTAGAGAGTTTAGATCTGAGCCCGTGACATTGTTGAAGACAGGTTTTGATGATCAGACCCCATCTCTGCAAAATGATCCCAATTTTATTGAGACAAGATGAGACCCCTCAACATTTACTCAACCATATGCAAGATTCAAGAAATGAACTAACTTTTTTTACTTTAACAAATTAGGGTTCTTAAATCTTAACTCAAGTTCTTTGAACCAAGAAGCCTACCATAGGTGCATTGATGACATAGTTTTTGGAGAGTTTAAGATAATGTTGAAAAACAAAAAACAGATCTCCCCAACCCTACGTTGCTGCTTCCACCTGAGAGAATCGGAAATATGTCTGTCCCAAATCTTGGTTAGCTTAAACATAATTGCACTTAACGAGCCATTAATTATGTCACGTGGCAGGTAAATTAGTAGGAGTTTAAATATACCGTTGCGTGCGTGTACTGAGACGTGGAATTTAAACCAAATCATGGTTATGAATATAAAGTATTGTTGGGTTGCACATGGAGACATATCTTTGCTTGGTTTGGATAATTAATGTTTGTTGTGATTCAATATAATCCGGAAGATGTATGTTACGCAGAAACTGAATCTTATGTTTACAGAGTTACACATGATCTTCCTCGTCCCACTTAACATGGGAGAGTTCTTGTCTGTTTGTGCTGTGTTTGCTTAAACTTGAAAACTAACTCGTAATATTTTTGTTTACAAGATCACACCCTACTCAGTCAGTGTATTTAGCACGGCAACAAGATTTTACGTTAATTTAATATGTCATGACAACTGAGTTTTAACACTTACATTTGTCGATATCAATTATTCAAGTATATTTTATATCGAAAGCATATAGTATAATAGGTGAGTTGATTAACAAATTAAAATCTCTACTTATTGGTTTAACTTTTTAAATTAGATCGATCTTTGACATGGTATCAAGTTTGACCCATAGCTCACTTACTATAACATTTTAGTGCATACACAAATGTCTAATTTTGGTGTAACCTATGTATCCAAAATTGAAAGCATTGAGGCATTCCAAATGGGTGTGGTTGGGAGTTAGGTTAAGATTAACATTTGGTTAACTTTGCCTAAGATTAAGCTAACATTTGTTTATCCTTCTATTATAGATCTGTTCCCCTGGACAGCAAGAACAAGAGGAAAAAGATTAATATAAGATGCTTTGTTAACTTAGCCGATTAGTTGCAAAATATTCTCTCAGGTGCTTAAATAATAGTTAACAACACAATTTCCCATAAGTAACAAAGGTCAAGAAGTAGCTTTAATTAGATCATATGTCAGATGAATTATTATATTAGCGCGAATCAAGCTTAAAAATCTATCCCATAAAATATTAGGAATAAAAAAATAGGTTTAAATATTATATCTCTTCATGCTTCATGTACGTACACTTCGAGCAACGACTACAATAATATAAAATCATTAGCTACTGCTGAGGCATTACATGTCTCCGCATCCAATAAGATGCCCCAATCTCCATCACAATCACATATTGGATCCATAATTACGCAACATAAGTTAAGGTTCTTCGATCCCTTGACGTTTGTTACCGCTTAGTTTCTGGGTTTTGGATGGTTCTTTCCATGTCCATAGGCCTGAGTTTCGTGGACTAACCAAGAAAATGTAACAGAAGAAATGTGTCACATGATAACAAGTTGGAACTTGGGCAAGCTTTGGCCATGTATGTGCACATCATGATCACGACGCGAGTGCGACCATTGTAGCTGCATATGCAACACAGCACGCGGCGGTTTCGTATGCAATCTTATCTGCAATATAGGAGTGGAATTAATTGGACCAAAATGAGGCACATTTATTGAGTACAATGGAGATGGACACCACACCGGCCTCTACCTAGCTACAACCAACCCATTATGGTCCCAAAATCGTATAGGAATGGTGATAACAACAATCTATTAGAGCTTCTGTGTTTTTATTTAAAAGAGGTCGGTTTTGGGTTTTTCTGTTTATTTAAGACAGTCGTATGTAATACAGATTTTATAAAATACTGATGTTGAGGTTTCGTACCATAGAAGTAAGAACAACGATGGTGAGATCTTTTAACATTATAAGAACACTATGGTAACAAATACAATTATTTGGATACATTTTTAAAAAATAATTATATGACATATACCACTTGAATACTTTATCTTCTGGCACATGGAAATGTCTGCAACAATTAATATGTATAATGTGAATGAGAGATCCAAAAGGCCCACGAGTTCTGAACTGGGCGGATTTGGAACGCCACCTTTATGATTGGGCTTCAGCTTTGCATACGAAAAGGACATGTTATTGCTGAAAAGCTGGGCTTTGTTAGGCCTGATATTGGCCCGTTAAGCCTTCACTTTATTTTTTCTTAGCTTTCTGCAAACCAGTACAAGGCCGGTCAAATGATCTTTCATATAAAAATGAATTTGAACAAATAATAAACTATACCAATATTGTGTGAATTATGATTGTGTTACTGTCAAGTCATAATTATAAAAATAGATAGTCACATCCATACATTTACACATTAATTTGTTTAGGAAAACAATATAACCTGTGCAAGAAGTGCTTTCTGGTCTCAAGTCACATATAGATTTTGGTTGGTAAACTTCTCTTTATACGAGCTAAGTGAGTTTATACTGTGCATATTCCATGGATTGTAGTGCATATATTATAGGAGAAAATTCATAAAACTACTCTTACGTATGACTCATTTTCACATAAACACTTTCCACTATCGACTTATTTACATGAATATGAATACAGTAAACTTTTTTTAAATTTCATAAAACTCTAATAGCATTAAATTTAATAGAAAAGTACTAATATTTTATCAAAATGACAAAAAGCACCATCGGTCAACGCCGGTCAATGCAATCTAAATAATTTTGAATTAAAAATAAAATATCATAATATTAAATAAAAAAACTAAAACAATATAAAAGATAATTAATAAATAAATAATTGAACGGATGCATAATGTCCGGCTTCTCCGGCGAAACCTGTCTTCTCCGGCGACCTCGGTCTTCTCCGGCAAACCCGAGTCTTCTTCGGATCGATCTGTTCTTCGTTAAGATTCGTATTCGTCGAGGTTTAAATCTGGGCTCAAGACGAAGTTGTGCGTGAACCCTTCTTTGACTTGTTCGTCTTCTCTGATGAACTCAATAGCCGTCCGGGACGACTTGCCAAGGCGCCGCCAAGCTTCGTCTTCTCTGGTGAACTTAATGGTCGTTTGTCCATTTTGGTTCTGGTCGAAAAGTTGGAACAAAGTCCAAATTTGTCGTCCCTTTGCTCAGATCTGCGATTTACTCATATTCTGGTCATGGAGGAGAAGATGAATCAACTCGCCGGAATAAAAGCCTGAGTCGAGAAGGAGAAGATGGATGAACTCGTCGAATTCAGGGCGCCGAAGCTCTGTGTTTTGACTGTTCTCCGATTTGCAGCGTTGTGCGAGGAAGGGGACGATGACGTCATCATGATATCATCGTCCTTTTATTTTATTTCGTTTTTAAATTAATTTATATTTAGAAATACTTGAAAATTTATAAAAATAAAAATAAAATTGAAGTCCTAAAATTATGATGATTTTTGTTTTAAAATACTCTCAATTTTTAAAATTTTATAACTAGTTTTATTTTTGAAAATATGTTTTATTGTATTTTTAATGAATTTTCAACTAATTTTCGTTCGTTAATTATCATGTTTTACTATGTAAGGGTAGTTTGAATATTTGACAATAAAATTAATAGCGGATAAGCCTTAAAAAGAGTTCACTGTACTCATATAAACGAATCGATAATTAAAAGTTGTTATGTGAAAATAAATTATAATTCACGATAATTTTATAAATTTTTCTCTAAATTATATCTATAGTAAAATTTATGATTTAATTTATGCATCTAGTAGTTTCTCGGTTTTGTCAATATTTAGACTGTTTTTTTTTTTTTTGGACAAAATTAGACGGTTAATTTAGGGGAACGTTGGGCGAGGAAAATTATAATAAATGATTATTTTTATTTATAACATGAAATTTGGCCAATATAGCCATGTTTGTCTTAGACTAATAAATAGACCTCGTTATAATATCTTCTTAAATTAATGGATAAACCATTTTTTTTGGAGGAAACATAAACTAATATATATTTTTTTTGAAAGAACATAATCTAATATTAAACAAGCTCAAGTTACTAGAAAAACTGTTTAATTATACAGACTATTATATTTAGTCGTATAAATATATACGTATATCCTATGCACTACAAACTATTTTTTTAATGTAGTTGTTACATAGGTCATAAGTGTTTTTTATTATTCTATTTATAATGTATATCTTTATTTCACGGATTTTGGTTTTTATGTTTATAATATGTAATATTTAATATAAATGATATGACAGGTTAAAAACTCAATTATTTTAAAAGCGAGTAATTTATACTTGATATCTGTAAACATGTGGAGGAAAATGATTAATGATTGGAAAATTGTGTGTGAAATGAATGATTAAAGAAAGACCTTAACAACCAACTTTTTGTATTAAAAAAAGACTCATCGAAGACCAACTGGACTCGGGACTTTTGAGGCCACTCCTTAGTTCTTTTTTAAATATTGCGTCACTAATTTTCATTTTCAACAGTGATTAAACGAAACTTCCAACCAGTTGCGTTGCACGTTTCTTCTCAGTCTTACGGTCACAACCCTGACGTCACAGCCCAGACACCCCTGACGTCACATCATCACCAGCGTCTATTGGTCGCCACAATACTAAAAGACTCAACGCACCGAAGCGGTCACACCACCACAACAGAACACGCAAGCCTCGTGTTCCCTTCTTTTTCTCTCGCGCGTCGAGCGGAACCGACCATACGGCGTCGTTGCGGCGAGGATGGACTCTTCGGGGAAGAGAAAGCGTGCTGACGAGAGCGAAACGCGGAGGCAGAGATCGGCTGAGCCTGCGGAGCACCGTGAGGGAGATAAGACGACTACGGCGACGGACGATGAGGTGGAGGAGTTCTTCGCCATCCTGAGGAGGATGCACGTGGCGGCGAAGCATCTGAAGAGGAGTAGCGGAAATTCAAATCCCGGCGATCCGGTGGCGAGGAGGTGGATGCCGGCTTTTCAGGCGGATGATTTCGGGGAAGTGGACGCCCCCAAGGCGGCGGCGGAGAAGGTGGCGGCGAAGATGATGAAGTCGGGGTCGGTTAGGAGGATGCAGAGGTACACGTCCAGACGAGCCAAGATGGCTGTGCGGTCTTTTAGGCTCAGACTTATGACTATTTACGAAGGTGCCACTCTCGGAAGATGAGGATGATTCGATCGAAATTGATCGATCCCCGAAACAGAAGATTGTAAAAAAAAAAGAAAGACCGATTAACTAATTAGTAGTAGCAGTATCATTTCTTTTTTATGCTTCTTTTTATTATTATTATTATTATTTGTTTTCTTTTTAATTATTAGTAGAAACATTTTACTCATTTCGTTTTAAGCCATAGGTTTGTTGTTTTTTTTTCCTATTTTTCTCCTTGCTAGTAAACGAGAGGTATATACATCAGCAGCTCTTTTTCTCCGATTTCTCTCGTCTCCTTAATTTTATGTAACATATATTGATTGTATTTGGTGTAGTGACATGATGATCATGAATCGATGTGGTTTAGCAGGGACGAAATATTATGAATTCTGTTAGACCTGATATTTTTGAATCTGATGAATCAAAATTATGGCCTTCCCTGCTTTTTTTGTGCATGATATATAGATATTGCCATGTATAATTATTGCTTGTCAAATTATGCAATTAATAGTTTATTATATATGTTTCTTATCTTGAAATAAAGAGATCTCATATTTGATTATATCTTTTATTAGATTGCCAGTATTATTCCAGTCATTTATATTGTTCTCTTATTTAAGGTATAATCGTAATAGGAAATAAAATGATTTATGTATGTAAAGAAGAAGATTTAAGAACACTCAGAAACCAAAAATGGAGAATCAGTGTACCGAAAAAAGGAATTTGGGGTTGCCAGCTAAAGGAATTTAAGAAAATCCATAGACTCCCTTTGTTTTGGACAAAAGAAATACTAGCTTTTATTAAATATCCAATAGTGTGATTAACAATTTAGAAAGTTATATATATGTTTTTAAATTTGAAGATGGAGATCTTAACTTTAAAAAAAAAAATTGCCACAAATTATGTATTAATTATGAAGATATATGTATTTGTTAAAATATAAAAATATAATTGAGTTTGCAACTATCAAGTTAAGATTTTAGTTGAGTTGATTCTCTAATATGATATCAAAGCTGGTACCTCACGTGCACGAGTTTGAATCCTACTTTATGCAAAAATACTTATTGTTTCTTCAATTATCTCATTTGCCCTTAGCGAGCCTCTTATTATCTCTTGTCTCCAAAGCCTTTATTTCTTTTCTCAGTGGGTACATTACTCTTCCTAAATTTCACATCCAAACCCGTAAACGGGTTTACCCGTGAGGGTACGTGTTAGAATATAAAACTATGATTGGACTTTCAATTGTCAACTTCAACTTTTAGTTGAGTTGGTTTTCCAATAATATTAAACTATTGATTGTATAAGGAAATATATTAACATTACAAACTCCAAATTTTATAAAATAACAATTATTGTAGTTAGGGATGTTCATGGGCGGGAGAAAAACATGTTGGTGAATTTGACTCGCACAGATTCGACCGAATTGGGTCAAATCCGCATAACCTGCGACATTTATAAGTACATAAAAAAAAATCTACCTAAAACCTAAGACAATAAATATTTAGGAAATATTATATGTTGCATGCATTCAGAACCCCCATCACCGTCTTTAGTTATAATTATTTACATACTTAGTTTCATTATAAAAAAATGAAGGTCTCAAAAGTTTAACTCTATCATGAATTTGGAGGAATTTGCGGGTGGGGGATGATCTGCGGATTACATACAAGGATCCGCAATCCATCCATAAAGGATGAGTTGCGAGTGGGTATTCGGGTTGGACGGTCTAGTTGGTGGGTCGGGTTGGCAGGTGTTTTTGAACACCCCCTACCTGCAGTCAGTATTGGATGACCATAGCTTATATACGACTTAACAATCAAATCATATCTGATAAGACGCATATATATGAGAACTTAAGACAGACAATTGTAAATAACATAAACAATTCAAATAATAACGTTATTATTCTTAACAAGACTCAATCACTGGTAGCTAAGGGAAATAATTCCCTTAACCACTGATGTAACCTTAATAGATTAGGGATCCTATAATTCCTTGACCACTGAGGTGGCCCTAATACAAATTATGAATGAGTCGATTTATAAGTGGCTGATTTTTTTTTCACAACTCGATTATCTTAATCCTAATAACCTTCTGGTCGACAATTAAACGTTGTAGATCGAAAGTCTTATACAGAGGAAATTAAATACGAAATAGGATCACAAATGTGACATCTATCTTCGACATCTCAACCTGTAGTCCATCGATCCTTTATTTTTATTTTTTCGGGCCGGCTCAAGTACTCCCTCTGTTAATTACTTTTTAAAGCTTCGATTCCATGACTTTGATTAAAGTTTTATTATATTTAGTAAAATCAGTTAACACACTACTTTTCTAACAGTTCTGGGCACAATGCGTGATGAGAAGATAATTGAACGTGAATCATGTTGTTGACTAATATGTATCTAAGCCACCAATAGAATCTGTTGGCAGTTATTACCTGTCCAAATAATCCAAAAACGTTGTTATAAAGATGCTAATTATGTCGTTTTGGAATGGGACGGCTACACCATTATGGCACTCATTTATTCGTTATTTATTTAATTAAGTTTAATTCTCCCGATACCAAAATCAATTTTAGGAAATGGGTCAATATGAAAAGGAGGCGGTGATAATCTTGACATAATCGATGACATAATTAGGAGGATTCAAATCATTTTAAGACAGTGATCGATTAGGGTTGAGTTTTAAAATTGAAAGATGGTCTTGGATTAATGTATACGAATTTTGATATTTTTATTGATTGCTTCAAAATAATCAGCTCAAAATGGTGTTTTTTTTAACGTTGAATTAAGCTGGTTTTGAAAAAACTAACGGTGTTTTATTAAGTCTGCAAAAAACAACGGTAAAAAAAATTTCCGTTTACAAACGGACTAACACCGTTAGTTTTCTTATGAAATGACCATTCTACCCCCTCCCTTGATTTAAAGGCAGGGTATTTTAGGGTTTGATTCGGTGAGAAGGTAGTTTAGAATTCGTTATTTAGGGTTTAAATAGTTTAGGATTTACTTTAGGAGAGGGGTATTTTGGGAATTTCAAAAAGTTTTGGTCTGAAAACTGTCAAAGTTAACGGATTTAAACGGAAAATTTATTTACCGTTGTTTTTTACAGACTTAATAAAACACCATTACTTTTTATATATATTTATTTGGGACCGTTAGTTTTTACAATTAACCTTTTTTTTAGTTGTCCAAAGCCCATTATGATTGAAATTACGGTCTAGTTCTTGTAAACCTGAACATAATCCAGTAAATGATGTACTTAGTATTTTACAGACGACTAATTATGATAGAAATAGTGTAAATATTTATGTTAGAATCGACGCCAAGTAAAATAATTTTTTTTTTTTTTGGAATAAATGATGATTTTATTGCTATGAAAAAGAATCAACAGCCATAATATAGACATAAAGACCGGTAGGAGTATATAATCCTCCCCTCAACTGTGTACGATAAAAAGAGCCAATCGAACAATCTCGTGTAGTCGTGTGTTGTTTTAATTAATGTTTGTTTTGTAGAACAAATACATGAGTAAGAGATGGATCCAAGTAATATCTTGCAGTCGTCGATGATTTTCCCATACGACGAAAAGAGAAGTATTATATTTATTTTAGGATGAATCGTATAACCCCAATTTCTATGTAATTTTGACATTTTAATATCCGGTAAAACATCTGTTATGGGATAAACAAGAAGATGTATTGTTAATGAGAAGGTACGCAATATTTTTTGTTGTTGTTTCATTTAACGATGTGTCACTATACAAATCAATTTGACAATATCGAGAACAAGTATGAACCTTCCTTTGAATTTCAAAGTACAAAGAGATTGGTCTCAAAATTCAAATCGTACACAAGGACTGTCTTGACAATAAGAACCACAATGGACCATAGTTGAGTGAGACTCAAGGCCCCAGGGTCGCATTGTGGTCCGTTGAGATGGACCATCTCTGTTAATCCCAACCACTCATCGGACCCGTACACCACAACATTATCCAGATCTCGCATACACATTAAAATATCATATGAACATAGATGCTAAAGTCAAATACGTCATGAATTCCAAATATATATTAATTTCTATCAATTTTTTTTATAAAAGCTTTATCCAATTGAAAGTTCGAGCTAATAGACGGAGGTTTTGTTATGCTTATTAATCAATTATTTTGTCTATATATTTTTAATATGAGATCACTTCAACATCTTTATAACGTCTATCACAAGGCGATATTTTGGAGGGCCGTAGAGATGGCCGACATAGAAGCCGATCGGCCGTCCCACATTGTGGGTGCCAATACTGACGTGACATAAAATTAGTCAGAATTCTATCAACGCTAAGACTCGACTCCAAATAATACGATCGATAATCCACGTTTTCTCAACGGCGCAACGCCTTAAGTCGGTGAAACTCAACAAATCCACCCTTCCTTTCTCCTCGTAGGCTTTGCTTTAACAAAAGCACCGTAATCGTTCATTTGGGTTGAACAAAAAATTTCTCTCGTAGCCATTGAATGCAACAACTTTTAGCTAGGCCCGCACTGCATTGCGTTTGGGCCATGGTCTTGTTTTAGCGGGCCTTGCAGGAAACAAAGGGCCCATTTTAAAAATTGCATGTTTTTATATAAAAAAAAATGGAAGAATAAATGCATGTTAATGTTTATGTGTATGCTTACGTAAGAAAAACATGTAACGATAGAAAGTGATTCATATCGGTAGCTTTACACATGCGTGTTCCCTCTAGTTAATACAAATCTGATAAGCATGCTTAAGAAAAGTAATGTTAGTGATGTTGGAGCTAATTAATATTTAATATATATATCGAAAGACGAATTGACGAGAGACATGAAAAAAGAGAGGACACGACCGTAATGTTATGTTCAACTAAATTAAGCAAAACACGACAGAGTGAGATGAAAAGAGAAATATGAAGAGATGGGAAAAGAATTGATGGAGAAAAAAAGGACCCCCACAAGTTTGCCATTAAATATGTTTCTCTATATAGCATTATATATAAAACGTGACATGTTTCAAATTAATCTGTGTTATTTCTGTCGGAGAAAATATAGATGTCGTTTGTTGAAGAGAAAAAAATCTATCAAAATGGAGCTATGAATATATTACATGTGTGACACTATATATGACTTAAACGACTGTTTTGTGAAGTTATAATATTATAAATTTATTAAAAAAGAATCCCACTAAAACTAACGACTCTTATTTTGACGAATAACCCTATCTAGTGAAGATATTTTCTCTGAAAAAGGAGCTATGAAGGAAAATATAGGTTGTCAATTTTTATCCCGATATCTTAATTGGTATATAATCGAAATCTAAAACCTAGTTACTAAAAGTCTACAATTAATACAAACATTCATATATTGCAAGACTATTACAAAATGTAATCTCAAAAGGTTAACAAGTAGTATTCAAAAACTAATTTACTAGCCAAACAATCGTCTAGAGGTGATGGGTTTGAATTAGATCAATTTGTTTTAGGATTGGAATAATTCATACAAAAAATCGTACAAATTATACTGTAAACTGAATCGTAATTTATAATTTAAATCAAACAAATCATTCGATCGAGTAAATCGAAATTTACTCGATCTATTTCCAAACTATATATTCCTAAAGAATGGTAGGTTTCTTCCACAATTGCAACCCATACCATTTGCTTTTCATAGCAAAACAAAACATATACACAATTCCAACCTCCAAACCCATGCATGGATGGAGGAGAGCTTGCTTTTTCTCTGTCCTCACATGGCGTGCATAACATCCATGCCATACATGCATGCATGGACCCAGTCATCATGACGCTCGGGATATGACACACGTATACATACTTTATATATGAATTAACGAAATGTGTCATCGTCCACTAATCATCATACATTAGCACGCAAATTCATAAATATTTCTCCACAAATCATTTATTAATAATTTAAAACTCTAAAGTTAATCCTAATTAATTGAAAGATATGTCTTGATGGAACGGAAAGCATGTCGTGGAATTGCAAAAGCTAACCCATTTTCGTTACAATATTAACAAAGTGGGTCGTCTTTCCTGTTGTGCATAATCAATTCCCTTTATTATATTTAGAAAATAAAGTGAACAACTATGTCACAACACGTAATAATCACTATATGATTCTTACTACATTATTATCATATTTTCTATTACGTATATTATTAGTACGTAACCTTTTCTCGTATGTTAATATTACACGTGGCAATCAATCATACTTAATATTATGGAATTGCTATAGCTAGATATAGCTTCTGTTAAGAATTATAGAAGACAGTTACGACTCTTTTAGCCTTTTAAAAAGTAATATTGAAATTATTATTTAGAATAAAAGAACTATCTCATGGTACATGTGAAATAAGTAATCAACCTGTTCATGTGAAATATTCCTAATTAATTCGTTCAAAGAAATTGAACTCTCATGATTTTTTTTAACAAAAAAACATGATTTTCAAATCACTTAAAATAATGTTAACGGGACTTTTTAGTTAGCATAATAATTCAATAGAGTCGACGTCGAACATTGAGTAATAGAGGCAATATTGACGGGTTTTTTTAAATTTGTTTTCCAAATAAAATATTTTATTTTCTATGTGATCGACACTTTTTTTTCTTACCATTAACCTTGCTATCTCATGTTTTATAAAGGGAGAATTATTTTCCGAAAGTTAATGAAAGAAGAATAAAGTAGAAAGAAAGGAAGGAGGAGGGGACAAAGAGGACTGCTAAGAGTCTAATCATTGTCTCGTGCATGCTCATGTTCTTTGTCCTAACTCCAATCGCGTTCACGCCTAGCGTTATTGTCTACTCCACAAAAAATAAATAAAAAAATACAAGTAAAATATGAAATCTACGTAAATAAAAAAATTGCATAGTTTTAAAAAAAGAAAAATAACATGAATAAGATACCACCATAAATCATATATTCTATACTCATTGTATATGTTAACCTTGAAACAATGTACTTGATCAGATACAAATATGAGTAAGAATACATAAATGAATGAATTTAGTTTAATAAACCTTTTTTCTCAAAAGATACTTATCATTGTGATTTTCAGAATAATTTGTACATATGTGCATATTGTAAAATTTTATTACAATATTTTTTATACTTCAAAATATTTAAAGTTTTTTAATACATGTCATTAGTTTAGAAAACAATGTACCTACAATAATGTACGTAACAAAACAAAAAACAAAACAACAAAGCAGCGTGAGCTTCAGTGCCGAGTTCGGTCGTGGGTTGGAATACTGTGGGGCCCACAACACACCCCCTCGTGGGCGAAAAAAGTGATCCTCTTCATTCCGGGCCCCACTCCTCTACATCCTCGCCTATTTATATTTTGTTCATAGTCACGCTCCTCACTCTAACGAGAATCAATCATGATGATAGATATGAGAAGTCAAAGATCAGGCGGTGGAGGTCCTCTCTACATCATCGATTCCGCCACCGCCTCCGTCGACTGCGCCCACCAGATCCGCCTA
>JAYMSW010002375.1:0-14008 GCA_036897725.1 Erodium texanum | reverse complement strand
GTGGCAACGGCTCCAGTATTTCCATAACCGAAAAAAAAAAAAAACCTAAAACGGATAGTAACAACTAGCGAGATACTAGTTTAATTTGTAAACTTACCCTTAAAAGAACCCATGTCCATAACCAAAACCATGAACATGCCCCAAACTAGAACCAGCAACAACATTATTGGCACCAAGAATACTAGGTTTGGTCTCAAACATGTTGTATTTACTGTCCACATACTGTCCCATAAACTGAAACTGCTTCCCGGAAGAACCACCGGCATTATTAGACTCGACCAAGAGCAGCTTCTTGGCTTGCATTCCCACATTCATACTCAGCTAGCCTTCCTCATTTGCTCCGACGCCTCTCCCTTCTTCTTCTCCGCCTCCAGCTGGTTCGTCACTTGAGTCAGCTGCACGTTCAGGTCCCGCGCGTTGGCGTTCCGGTGAGCCTCCACTAGCTGCCCCCGCGGCCCGGAGTCCGCCGAGGCATTAGGGTTCTAGAACACATATGTAATATTTGGTAAATACAACTACTATACTAAAACTAGATATGCGAATTCTTTTTAACATTATCAAATCGAGTTTCACAACTAAAATACCAGATACCTAGCTACATGTGGGTTATATAGCAAGATTGGATTGTTACATATATGTCGGACATCACATATGTAGACATTAGACAACAAATGAGTCAAACCAAATATATTATGTCTGATTAGATTATAACGATCGTATTTTATATGTAGTTATTTTTTTCTTTTATATTTATTATATACGAGTTTCATATATACTAATTAACAAGATACGTGAGACTATATATATATAAGAGGTAGAGATTCATACTCGGGCAAGATAACGGTTGATGAGTGTTTGGACGTCGGGGTGGCCAAAAGAGAAAGCCTTGTCGGCCGGCGAGAACACAACGAGTGCAATTTCTACGCCGCATAATGTGCAGAGCTCACTGGCCTTTTTGAAGAGTCCGGCGCGGCGCTTGGAGAAGGTGACCTGGAGATGGGTCTTCTTGGGTATTTTGGCTATTGGTATCTTCTGGCGGCCGATGCTTGACTTCTTTATCTTGTCCATGGCTGATCGAGGGTTCAAGAAAATAGGGTGATATATTGGAGCTTGTCAAGACCTATACTTGTTATATAGTGTTATTTTAATTAATTGTTGTGTATTTATTACCAAAGCTAGCCAAAGTAACTCTAATTTGGTGTCTTAAATTTGATATTTACTATATTGGCATTATTTGTTGATGATTTGTAGGTTATGAAAATCTTATTCTATTAATGCACATTACTATGAAACTATAACATATTAGTTGGCAATTTGTAAATTACTTTAAAATAACTTATTGTTTTTATTATATATGTTTATATTATATAACCATATCCTTTGAGTTAATATTGACTTATTTATTAGGATAGTTTGGTCGATATATTAATTTAATCTAAATTTTTTTTTTGGTTCGACCTTTTATATGTTTTGAATATCGATAATTACAATATATTTTGTACAATTTTTAGACACTAAATCTCTGTTAGTCTCCAAATATACATACATGTGTTTACATCTTTATTATCTTATCATATAAGATAATAATAATAAAGAAAATGTCGAAGAGGTCACTTTTTTTTTTTTGAAATAAAAGAGGTCACACTCAATAACTTGTCATTTATTGTTTTTGACATAATTAATGTGTTAGTTTTTATAATGACATAATGTATCATTGAATTAGTGGCAATGCATAAAAAAAAAAAAACATGAAACCGAAAGAGAACAGGGTTTTTTCCAATGACCTCAAATGTTATTATTATTGATATTTACTCCCGCTACATCGCATCCGATGAGTCAAATGAATTTTCCCACTTAGACATTTAATCGTGACTTTACTACATATAATCATTGTCATCAAATAAATTCAATTTAATTATGTTATATAGGATAATTTTCCTAAAACTGTGTTAGAAAATGTTATTTGACTAAATACAAAGAACCTTGGGGAACTTTATCTTAGGGATAAAATATTTCTCAATTTTATATGAAAACTACTCTTATATAAAGGAATAAAAGATTTGGAGGATTGGAACAAGACCCAAAGTTTAGGAAAGTTATCCTTAGGTTACAAAACGTCAATATTTAATTATAAAGATTGTATAATCACATACTGAAATAAGTGATAAGATAATAAGTTTAAATTTTAATATCGTTTTATGAACAATAATCATGATATATGAATAAAAATATAAAACTAATGTAGAATAAGTACATTACTCTTTTATTCTATGTTTTCTTGTGCTTGTGCAACAAAAGAAACATGTTTTTATTGCACATATAATTCAAACAAAAATGAAACATGCATTGTTTTTGGTTCATGATACAGATAAAAATAATTATCCACCAAACCAAAAAGACATGACAAACATAAAAACAACAACAACAAAGAATTGCCAAAAACACAAAAACACAAAGTCAACGGACAAAACTAAACATGAAACACGACCGTCGGATTAACCGAATCAACAACCGATCATCAGAAGAACCTGAGACCATACGGATTGAACTGTACTCCATAAAAGTTGTTATTATAACCAGGCATGATCATGCCCAGAGCCGCCATGTTCGGATTGTTCATCATAGGAACTAGCGGCGGCGGAGGTGGCGGCGGCAACGGCCCACCAAGAACGTTCTTCTGCTCAAACTCATCGTCGAGATTGTAGTCCGGCGGCAGAGGAGGAAGGAAGGGAATGTTGGGGTTGAGATGTGCCGCGGGGCCGAGGAGGTGGGCGAGGCTCGGGGAGGTCCAGACCTGGTCGGCGTGGCTCTCGACCTTGTTCTTGAGATCGTCCAGACACGAGCTCAGTTGCTCCAGCTTCTCTTTGTCCATCTCATCCACCGGGCTCTGCCACCACCGTCCCTCCCTCTCCTCGTTCATTGCCGCCGTCAGGTCCTCGCTGTGCTTCCTCGCCGCCTCTAGTTGATTAGCAACCTATAATTCAACAAACCATACATATTATGTGTATTACTCTCGTTAAGTTACGCAGTCAAGTCTGGTCTAATTATAAGTAGTATGTGAGTTATATACTCATTCACACCTGGTGGTAAATCTAGAGTCTATGATATTATTGTCTTTTATACTCGGTAATTGATATATAATACATATAACATTGACTACTAACAAAAACTTATTTACTAATTTGAGCATGACAAAGTGGAATTTTAATTATATCGGAAGTTAAAAATTTACAAGAACATAGGATAACTCTTTTTAAAGATATTCGTCAAAATAGTAACCGAGTTTTGTTAGGAAAATAAATACTAAAAAGGATATAGTGAGCGGGTTGCGACTTTAGATCTGTCAATTAAACTAATTTTTATTAGTCAATCTGATACGACAAAAGTCGAGTTTTATTTAAAAATAATTACTCATAGATTGTGTCACTATCTATTTTATCGTATTAATGTCAACTAACAGATAACTAACATCATTACAAACTTGTTCTTAATCAAACAAAATTTTAGGAAACATTTAATACAAGTAAAGGAATTTTCAGACAGGAAAAAAAAAGGAGATTGAACAAAGTAAACTTGTCTCTTTCTCTCTCTCTATATATATGTATACCTCAGTGACTTTCATGTTGAGGTCTCGAAGGGTGGCGTTCTTCTGGTGAGTCTCCATGAGCTGCACCGTCTGGGAGCCACTTGGCGGCAGCGGGCGGGTCCCGGAGCGGTACCGCTCCACGACAGAATCAACACTAGGGTGGCCGAAAGAGAAGGCCTTCTCGGCCGGAGAGAACACAATGAGTGCCACGTCGGCGTCGCACAGGGTGCAGAGCTCGCTGGCCTTCTTGAAAAGGCCGGCTCGGCGCTTCGAGAAGGTGACCTGAAGGTTGCTCTGCCTGGACATCTTCACCATCGGGACCTTTTGCCGGCCCTTGGTCTTGCTAGCCGCCGTCATCATTTTTTTTTGAGTGGTGGTCTTGGGATGGGGAATGGGGGGTGGGCTTTTTATAGGGAGATTTGGGGGTGTGAATGAGAAATCATGTTTTCGTTTGCTTTGTCTTGTGTTCAATTTTGTTACTAGAAATGGAGGTTTCTCAAATCACCAGATTTTGGGTTATTTATGGTATCATCATTAAAATTCTTCTTCTAGTTTAATGTAGTTTTTGACAATGTTTGAATTTATGTTTAGACCAAGTTCATTGGAGACTATTTGTTATTGGGTGTAATTAAGAGTGATTCTTCACATGAGAATTGAAGATCATTATTAGGTTGATTTAATATAACAATCGGTTACTGTTGTATAGTTGTCACACGAAAAATATTAATGCATTCACATAGGTTTTCGTGATAATAACGATTCTAAGGAGATATGTCAATCAAATTATACTAGTGATTTCGACTGAATTAATATTTCTTGTCTAAGATAATTTCTGAAAAACAATCTTAGATTTTGTCTTTTATGAATAAAAAAAAGAGACTCAGCAACAAACGAAGTTCTTATATGTATTCACGTATACTTACGTGAAAATATTATTATTTACGTGTAATATCAATAGTAAAATAGTTCGTATTGAAGTATTATGATCATACAAAATAAATATTTTTTTTTATATATTTAAAATCACTTGTTGACGATATAAATGTTAAGAGACTCATTCCAAAAAAAAAAAAAAAAAAAGCCCGTGCTAACATAAATGGTGAACAATATTATTTTATCAATATTCAAATATGATCTTTTCTTTAAACAATATATAAACCAATATTGATCACCTCATATAATTCTTTGAAACAATTAATTTTCTAAGTTCAAGAAGAACTTATTTATACATATTTTAAAAACTCTAATAATGATTCATCATTCTTTACCAAAAATAAAATAAAATAATGATTCATATTAGTTACCAAGAAGAACTTACTTATACCTATTCCAAACCATGTTCATATTTTAGTGGGTTCTGTTCTGTGTAATAAATGAGAAGTATTTGAAATTGTATTCAAGGGCAAAACAATATTTTGCATCACTCAACAAAAATAACCAAAAAAATTACAAAGATTAAAATTATAAAAATGATAATACACCATCTCACCTTTTTGAGTGTCTGACCTTAAAACTATCATTACACAACAAGAAAAAGAACCCAAATTGATTTAGCATTGATATATTCAAATAATTATTTATTCTTATTTGGATTTGAAATCAATCTGAGATTCATAGTCAATCAGAATTAATACGTTACATCTGATCCAACGGCTCCTAGCCCCTTTCCATCCTAACGGTCAGAAAAAGAAAATCCCCAATTTAAATCTCCAATACACTCTTTAAACTAGCCGTTACCACTCCCATCTTCTTCAATAATCTCTCTGAAATCCTCAAAGGTCTTCACAAAATTAGCGATTTCCTGATCTGCTTCTATACTTTCCCTTCTCAAAGCCCAAGACCCACTTCAACATTTTTGCTCTACAACGGCGTCCATGGCTGAATCGGCGCTCAGATCTCCCCATAGAAACCCTAATTCAAGATCCTCGGAGATCAATAACCCCATGAGGAGGAGCTCCGGCGGTAACCCGTTCGCGAAGCCTTCGATCGTCACCAAGCAGAAAGGCTTCAACCCTGTCACTCCCGCTAACAGTCCTTCAGGTTTGGGAACTATTGGCTTTGACTATTATTTTGGGTATTTTGTAACTTATTTATTTATTTCATTCATTTATTATGGTTCCGCTTGTGGTAATTCAAAATACAGATGTTTGGTTGTTGAAAAATTTGGAAAGAATGGAAGAAATTTTAGGAAGTTTCCAAGAAATTTACTTGTTCTTTGGCAATATTTGGCCGGTTGTTGATAATCATTGATTTGTGGAAAAATAATAATCCAGAATAGGTATTTTCTAAGTGGAAAGTTCTGAACTTTGTAGGTAATTTTTCAGGTTACTGTGCCAGCAGTTTGATTTGAAATATGCTTTTGTACAAGAATTATTTTAGGGGAAATCTGATTTTAGTTCATGCATGTAATATTGTTTTATGGGTTCTCATCAAGTGCCTCTCTTGGGTTGATGTTCAGATTTTCCCAGGAGAAGCTCCATTGGCAGAGAAAACATATCTTCTTTGCTGCCTGATCACGAGGACAAAGAAAATGGGAGAGAGCAAGAACTGAAATTGGCAAGAGTTCGTTCACCATTTGTGTTAAAGAGTTCCAAGAATTTCATGTCTCCTACAATTTCTGCAGCTTCTAAGGTCGCTGCATCGCCGAAGAAGAAGATATTAGCTGAGAAAAACGAGTCTATTCGTTCTTCTGTCTCATCGACCTCAGATGGAAAAGCCTCATTCAATACAGTGAGCTTCTCGGATGTCTTGGAGTTCATTGATGCAGAGCCGGAAACTGATATGAATCATGCTTCTGCTGTTGCTGAATTGGAGCACAAGGTGGGAGACTTCAAAGCTCCTTTGACTCCAAAGGTACGGTCCACTCCTTTGAATGATTCCAGATCAGGATCTGGTACTCATGTTGTGGGAGAGGACTGTGTTAATCTAGATTGGAGCTCCATTGGCTCAACTCCTCCTTGTCGATCAGGTGCTGTCTTGGCACCATTTGATGCAGAGCCACTGGTTCGTCCCTATGACCCTGAGACCAACTTCACCTCACCAAGGCCTCAGTTCCTGCGCTACAGGCCGAACCCACGTATTGAGGAATACCTTAATAGGGAAAGGCAAGGCAAGGGGCTTGAGGACAGCTTTAGCTCGGAAAGCTCCTCAGATGAAACTGAAACTCAGTCCGAGGATTCACAGAAAGATTCTGAGGATGTCTCGTCTGGTGAAATGGTGAATGGTGAAGTGATGAAGGAAGAAGTTTCTTGTGAAACTGTTCAAGATGATGAAGTGTCAGATGTTACAGTGCAGCCAGAAGAGGTCTCGTCTGGTGAAGTAATGCAAGCTGAAGAAGTTTCAGGTGAAGTGACAAAGGGAGGAGATGAAGTGATCCATGCTTCTGAGGCAAAACCTATGTCCAAGGAGGCTGTCAAAGCAGAAAGAGTGTCCAAGTTACATTTCCTGAAGAGACCAAAGACTGTTGCTTTGCTGCTAACTCTCTTGCTTGCTTGTTTATCTGTTTCTGTCACTGATTCCCCAGTGATCGGTTTGGCGCTTAAAGATGGAAGTTACTCCAACTTGTATGTCCCTACCGAATTCACTGAATATGCCAGAGCTCACTTGGATGGTCTAGCTCAAAGTTTCGAGCTTTGGTATGCCGAGTCTATATCTTACTTCTCTGATTTGGTTTCTAAAGCAAGAGCGCACCAATTGGGAACCTTGAAGTATAGCAACTTGACTGCTGTATACGATGATCATTACCTGGTTGATGGGTATCTTTCCTTTGATCAACATGTTTCAGGAACCAAAAGAGAGTTTCAAGACAATGTGTTGGAGCCTATGATGGGTTCGGAGAAAGTGGTTGAAGTTGAGCCCTTGGAACAGAAGGGTCATCCAGAAACTGAAGTCGAAGAAAATAATGAAGTGGTTTTATTAGGAGAGGATGACTCAGTATATGAAGTGCATGAAAAGGTTGAAGTAGCAGCTGAAGTACATGTTGTAGTAGCTGGACCTGAAGGATCAGAATTTGAGGTACATGACAGTGGCAAACAGGAAGAAGAGCATAACAGCATCCTAGAGCCTGAAGCACATTTCACACCAGAAGCTGAGGCATCTGAAACCAACAACTTAGAAGCTGAGAAACTCCAAGAAAGTAATGATATTGCTGCTCCTGACATGGAAACCAACTCTGGAAGTAGCATGGACTTTGGAGAGGAGGAGCTGGCAAAGGCTCCTGCTGAATTGTACAAGGCTGAGGATATCCAAGGCGAAAGTGATTTGAATCCTTTTGTAGAGACTGAGTCCTCCGAAGCCGAGGAATCTACTGAGAGCTCAAAGTTAGATGATGGCTCAGCTGAGGGCACTGGCACAGGAAGTTCAGAAACAGTGGCTTTTAACTGGGTAAGAGATGAACTTTTAAAAGTGAATGCTCTAGGAATTGCTTTGCTTTTCCTTGCCCTACTTGCAGCTACAACTTTCTTTGTCTACATTAGAAAACAAAACACCCCTGCATTGAGTGCCCCTATTCCTGAAGATCAACTTCTTACCAAGAACTCTGATAGTGCTCCTGTCCCTGAAGATCAAGTGGTTACCAAGATAATATCTGATATCAGTCCCAAGTCAGCTAGTGCTAGTGTTGATCATTCCTTTCAGGAGAGGCTCTCTTCAGGCAATTGGCCTATGGAAGTTGATGTGGTCGGAGAGTCATGTCCCTCTGGAATGAGCAGTTTCCAGAAGAGCTCATCTTACAGTAAGAAAGAACTGAAGGATTCTAATGAAGCTCAGAGCCAGGATAGGAAGCCCAGAAAGAACTATAAGAGAGATTCTTTGGCTTCATCAGATCACTCTGTAGGATCTTATTCTTCCTATGGAAGCTTCACTACATACGAGAAAATTTCAGCCAAACGGGTTAGTTTCTAGCATAAACCAATCACCTTATTTTTATTTTTCCAAGTACTACTGTAATCCTTGTGTATGATCCCAACTGGGTTCACAGATTGTTTCTCATGTTTTCATTTCTGCTGGTTGTTGCAGGTATCTGGAGAAGAAATCACTCCAGTGAGGCGTTCAAGTAGAATTAGGAAGCAAGTCATGTCTCCATGAAGAAAACATGCAGTTCTAACTGGTTTATGGAGTAGTTTTAGCAGTGTTATTGTAATTTGATCATGTTGTTGCAGATAAATGGAGAAGAAATCACTTAAGTGAGTAGAGTTAGGAAGCAAGTCATGTCTCCATAGGATGACTAGAAAGAAAAAAAAAATCCAGTTCTGACTGGTTTCAAATGGTTTATTTTGTTGCTGCTTAGTGTAATTTGACTATGTTAGTCAAGCTTGCCACTATTATTAATCTAATCTACTACCTTCATGGAATTTGTCCCTATAGTCTTCACTTCAGTCCTTTTTTTTTACTTAGAAGATTTATAAAACTAGTTATTTTTGCATTTGAACTGGATAATCAACATGTAAACTTCTACATGTAAATCAAATTCAATCATAAAAGCCCAATCAACCAGGTTTTGAAGCTATGATACCACCATATCATGATGATTTTTCTGACTTCACAACTAGAATCACTGTATTGATCATAAAGGTCGAAAGAGAGTTTTGTTATACTGAGAATGACAAATAGGATACAGATAGGCTCATGAGTACCTAACTACAACACCTCAACATCTACAATGCAAGAGAAAGGCGAATGTAAGACATGAAAACATTAATCAACAGCCATGGCTTCCGAGCCCCAATTGGGATCCTCCAACCCATTCTTCTGTTCTTCAAATGCTGTCATCATCTCTTCAGCCAGGCTCTTCTGCTCCTCCTCAATGGTATTCTGCAACTCATCCACCTGCATAATGATTAAGAAAATTTAAGCTAATTATGTGACTTTCTTATGAATCTCAAGTCATAACAAAATGAGGCGATAGTAAAACAAGCCAATTTGTATGGTCTGCCACATACCACATGCAACAGAAGAGCAAACTGTTTCTTGCGAAGCTCCAGCATCCTTGATCCAGCAGCATTCTCTGCCTCCAGAGCTGCAATCTCTTTCTCTAGCTCTGTAATTTTATTCTGAGTCTCTGATCGTGGTGGCTGCATGGCAATCAATTTCCTTATAGTCTCACACTCTTCCTTGTGCTGCCTTTCAATCTTACTCTCTTCAAGTTGTTTCTTCAGATCTTCTATGTCAGCCTGTCCCTCCAAAATCTGCTTGTTTATTTCTTCTTTTAAATCATTGAAGTTATCCTTCTCCCTTACATTTGCATCAATAACTGCTTTGCTCTTAAGAAGTGGAATCTCAAATGTGGACAGCTCCTGTAAGAAGGCTCTTGAAAACTTCTCACATTCGTTATAGTTATCTTCATCCTTATCAACCTCAAGGAAGAAGGAAGTGAACTTCTTCTGAAGTTTCTTCAGTGGAGGTTCACCTCTGGTAGTTGTTGTGCGAGTTATAAGTCTATGTTTTATGATGATGTCATCTTCACCCGGGCCAAAAGCATAGTTTGCTGCCAATGCTTCGCCCCTGCCAGAAACTTTTCTTCCTTTTGACATCATCTATACAGCTAAAAACTATTTCAATTATGCATTACAGGTTATGCAAAAAACCCATAAGCATACACCACAGAACAAGCATATTTCTACCAGTATTTAGAAGTTATGATCCCTTGAATGTTTGTAATGAAACTTATAGACACTGAAATGATAGATCATGTTCAACCCAATTGCTAAAAGTAATTTGCCATAATGAAGTACATTTCAAATTCAACAAGTAGCATTTTGCCAACTAGGTAGTTGACACTGAAGCAAATGTCATTCAAGTTCTGAAGCAACTCATTGAAATAACAAACATTGAGAATCCATGAAGATATGAAAATGTGCAATTTGAACTTTTTAGGAGGAAACCTTAATGAAAAACATATCAACAGCAATGTAAAGAAATCCCCCAGGGCAACCCTTAAGTTAGAATTTTTAATGTCATAATCAATACCCTTTAAATTTTAATCAAAACAACCTGGTTCTTAGCTTGTATCTCCTCTCGCACCCAAACCATTCCACAAGACCATGAAAACGATAGCTTCAACAAAGAGCAGTAGCAAAAAAGGAACAATAATGAGTAAATTCATTTTCCAAATTGAGACCCTAGTTGAAAATATAGATCCAATAGCAGGCACGGACCAATAACAAAACTGATGCAAGGTCAAATTTTTGATACTTACAGCCGATACCCTTTAAGTTATGGTGAAAACCCAGAAGTTCTAGGGTTTTTCGAGCTCAATCAAGACAACAATGGGAGAGACAAAAGAATCAGCCAGCAGAGCTTACACAAACAATTCCATGAATCATAAAAATTACAGCTACAAGACTAAAACGGAAACCCAGTTTTTACCGGTGACGTGGATACGAGATTGAGTTGTTACCTTGCTGGTCGGCGGCGACCGGCGAGCGATCGAAGCAGACAGGAATCTCCTCTTCTCCCGTTCTGACGGAAGAAACACACAGTACTATTGTGTTGGTTCTTTGATCTTTGTTGCCCGAGTAGGTTGGGTTGTGATTCCCTTTAAATAGAGGGGCTTTTCCGTCCATTCAATGCTCCAAATTTTACGTTTTGGGGTTAAAACGACATTTGGTTAGCAACCTATACAAATTGAGCAGACTAAATTGGGGTAGTTTTTTTTTCCTCGAGAATTTTAATCTTGTTGTTTTGAAGATCTGAAATTTAATTCAAAGTTCAAATAGTATAATACATTGTTTTATGCATTACTAAAACAGTATAACATTTCTTTCTATATTTTACATTAACATAAATCATTAATTGTCAGATGTATAAATAAAGATTATTGTACATATAAGGATTCAAAATTAGCTAAATAAACTTCGGTGACAAACCTAGGCTATCTCTATCTTAGTGGTTAAGGAGTTACTATCATACTTTTACCTTGTACTGCTAATAATTCAGTATCTATATCTTAATATTTGACATATAAGAGATTCACATCTCAAAGTTCAGGTTTAAGGTAAATTGTTCTTTGGGCAAGAGTGAGAATCAAGAGACTACATAAACGCAAATCTATAGAGTTTGGAAATTCTCATATTCAAAACTGTACATACAAGAGTAATCTAAAACTCATTTAGTAGCCACAAACAAGCAATTGTGTAGCTGTGTGTTCTTGTGTTAGGGACGCTGCAAAATGGCAACAGCTGGCTATGGAGTTGAGCAAAGCAGTCTCAAGATCTCTGCCCAAACCTCGTCGAATGAGAGATAGAAGGTACTCGAAGAACACTGAATCACAAGGCAGCACAATAGGCCCTTCACTTGACAGTCCAAACTCCTCTTCAGACATCCTCAAAAGTTCTTGGAAGATGCTACTATTCAGATAATCTATTGGCATCATGAACCGCTTTTGGTCACTTGTGTAGATAACAAAATGGCCTTTCTCAGATGATGATGATGTGCTTGTGCCGCTTTCTGCATGTTTGGTTCTCGGGAAAGTGATTCTTTTCCTCCCCAAGGCTGCTATTTTCTGCCACTTTCTTGCCATCTTGATGAGCTTCTTGGCACTGACCATGTTGTTTTTTTGGGAGCTTAGAAGGATATGAGGAAGAAGGATTTAGTATTGAGAGATCAATGAGATGGTTGTTGTTTTTGTGTTGAGTGATGATAAATGAGTATTGCTGCTCTGCTTATATAATGAGTTTAGAGCCACTTGATGTTATTAGGTGTTAGCTTTTCTTGATACATAACCATGTGATAAGAGTGATGTTTTGTCTGGTGGTACTAGGACATTGTAGGTCCAACCATCTATATCACAATCCTACTTCCTATCATATCCTATCTATAACCATAAAAACGAAGACATGATACATATCCTATCTATAACCATCTATGTATATGTGATGAGCTAATAGATTTGGGTTTGGACATGTTTAGTCCTTGGACCAATCGGTAGACGAAAACCGGCAAAAACATAAACAAGCATGACCAGCTGCTAAACAACCCTTCACATGGTTCTGCTTCCTTTGAATCTTGCAACAAGATATCGTAGCATTTAAGAGGTGCTATCCGTCTCTTAATTTGTTTCTGTGGTAATGGAGAAGAATTGTGATGTCCCATGTGCCCTTGCACCACACGACACTATGAGAACATAAACATACGGTTCATGTTTCCATAACATTGATTTTCACAAAACTGATCAAATGGTCTTGCACAAGAGTCTGTATCACACAGATCATCTTGTGAATTATAGAAGTGACCGACGAGGCTTCTTTGGAGAACTTTTGAGGATGTCCGAAGAAGATTTGGAACTGTCCAGCTACGGGCTTATCATGGTTCTATGTGATCATACAACGAGGCTTGGGAAGAGACCTCGAGGAAGCTTTTTGCTCAATTCCATTGGCACCAGCAGCTGCTCATGAGTACTGTCTAATTCTTTTCAGCAAAGTCTCACAAACCAGAAGTTGCTAGTTTGTGTATAGTTACTCAATGAAATGATACTCAGATGTTGTATATACAAATGACATACTCTTCTTTTTATTCAATGAGATCACAATCACAATTTTCAACTATTCATTCTAAACTTTTACTTGTGTTTTATTTCGATTTCCAGTTGTTAACTTCTTGTGCTGAACGCACTCTCAAGTGAATTGATGGAAAATATATATTATAATTGATCATTCAAAATTTGATTTTGTTAATTAAATTGATCATATAATATGAATTTGTTTCTGACGGACACGAGTTTATTGTACCTCACGGACATGAGCATCAAAACCACTTCTTTAGGGGTAAACTAGCATTGCTAAAAAGAGCAACAACCACTTGTTCTGGTAAAACTGGCCTTTCTTGAATGAGCAATATGTATTTTGATCCAAAAGACCAGTTTAGTAGGTCTTCCGCATATGTGAGAATAGGTATTAAATGCTGTCACGGTCATCGTAAACATTGGTGGTAAATTGTTTGCTTAGACATATCGGAAAAGCTATTCCAAAAAAAAAAAGACATATTGGAAAAGCTATTGGGAACGAATCTGTAATCATAATCGTTTCTTGTATTCATAAACTACAAGTACAATAGTGGCCTAAGTATACACAACTCATTTAGTACCCACAAACAAGGAACTGTAAGGCTGCATGTTCTTGTGTTAAACAAGGTGCAGACTGTGAGCAGTTGCTGGCTAAGGAGTTGAGCAAAGCAGTCTCAAGATCTCTGCCCAAACCCCCTTGAACAAGGGATCGGACATACTGGAAGAACACCGAATCACAAGGCAACACGATAGGCCCTCCACTCGACAGTCCGAACTCTTCCTCGGACATCTTGAGAAGTTCTTGGAAGATATTATTGTTCAAGTAAGCAATTGGCATCACAAACCGCTTCTGGTCACTCGTGTAGATAACAAAATGGCCTTTCTCAGGTATCGCCGTTGTTGTTGTTGATGATGGGGTTGTA
>JAYMSW010002374.1:0-14008 GCA_036897725.1 Erodium texanum | reverse complement strand
AATGAACAAAACTTATATAAAAAAAAAAAGAGAACAAATTGGAATTAACTACCAGTCAATTTAATAATCTTATTTAAAATTAAGTTTTTGCAATATCAAATCAAATAGTTTTAAAAATAAATAAATAAATAATGATATAAACTAACATAAGCAATTAAGAAGATGAATTAATTAAAAAAAATCAAATTAAGAAGCATAATTAAAAAAAGTTATTAATAAGTAAATTAAAATTTTAGATAACTCAAACTTTGACATATGAACAAATACCTTAAATAACAATGTCATAAAATATTTATTTATTTATTTTCATGTAATTACCTACGTATTTATATCAAGAGACAGGGCCAACATTCAAAAAAATGGGGCCTTCTTTTCATAATAAAATAGTGGGGCCCTGGGCGGTTTCCCTGTTCTCCCTTGCCCAGATACAGGGTTGTTTCCGGCTAGTCAAACTTCCTTTCCGTCTAGAACTTCTCTTCCAGATTTGGATCTGAGTCCGTTAATTCTGTCCTCTCCGACCACCATCTATCAACGAAAGCGAAGAGAGGCACCGAACTTGCCTCGCCTCAACCGACTTGTCCGTAGATCTGGTTGATCCTATGTAGAGCTCGCCTCGTCTCGTCGGAGTCCTTTGTGTTGGTCCGCAGATCTGGTGAAGCTCCGACAACCCCTCTCCGTCGCTGTCCAGGAGGAGCTCACCTTAACCCTCAAAACCCATCAACTCTCCATCGCCCCTCCCCGATGAAAGCTTGAAACCCACCAAACCCGACCAGAGTAAGCCCAAATCTGGAGATATCTTGGTGAGGATCTTCTCAACTTGCTCTACTTCAAATTTGCATAAGGAACTTGTATAGCTTAAATTATTTTTATTTTTCTTATCTTAAATTGAATCATGTTATTGTATTAGATTTTAGAGAACAAAAAAGAAGTCAAAATGTTATGGAATTATAAACAAAATCACAGTGTTTATCCGGAAACAATCAAAGATCAAAACAAAATGAACAAGAAAGACTATTATAAAAAATAAAAATAAAAACCAAAAAGGCCCAAGGGCATTTTTTCCATTTCTAAAAAGTAAACAGTAAATTAATCGTCTTAAAATAATACGTTTGGGTATTATGTAAATTTCGATAGAAGGTTAAGGTGTCATTTGTAATTTACCCTTATAAAAATTATGGATCATTCAAAATTTTGATTTTTAATTTGTTATTTTATCATCATTAATTTGATTAATATGGCTATCTCATTCTTAAAATCAATACAGAAATTAAACTAATATACAAATCAAATCAAATCAAATCAATTATAAGCATCAGTGGACTCATTTTTGGGCTATGATGGACCCATTCATTTCTGGCATGGGCCGGGCCGGGGAAGTTTTAAAAAGTTCAATAAAGATGGCTCGGGTCTTTGCTTTGCCGTCCTGAATCAGTTGATCGTTACAGTGGGCAGTGAAGAAGCTTATACAGAAATTGCGAGCCTTGTTCGATCTCTCTACTCCGTCGACAACTCTTTCTGATTCCGCAACTTCATGTATGTATGCTCTCTGATCTGACTGCAGTTGCTGGTTCTAATTCTAGTTTTCTCTCCTAGCATCTGTCTTTTTTAAGTTCCTTCATTGGGTCATTTTCACGAACACCTTGTGTTCCATTTTTGGTTGGGGCAATCTCTTTGTTCATTTGCTCGAAATGTTACACACCAGAACGAGGTCGGTTATCTCAGTTCTGGTCCGTGCCCATCTCAATTCGAAGTGTATCAAACCGACCCAGTTCACCAATCCAATAGTTTCTCGTAGCTCCATTATTTCCGGCACCAAAAGTAATTGGAACCCATGGAGTTGTGGTTTCGCAGTTCTGCTTCCTTACTCTACGCCCTCAAATTTTAGGATTTCAGTTTCTTCTAGTGGTGTTAATGATAATGATGAAAATGGTGATAGTGAAGAGGGTGGTGATGATGCCATGGAATCTGGGAGGTTGAGGTTTACAGATGGAGGTCTTGCCCATGACGTGGAAATCATTGAGGGTATCATACAGGAATGTGGGATCAATCGAGGTGACTTGAGAAGCAGGCTTGAGCAATGTGGTGTTGCAGCTTCTTCCGAGTCGGTAGCTGAGGTTCTTTCTCGGTTTAGGCACGATTGGGAGGCTGCTTTCACCTTCTTTTTGTGGGCTGGCAAGCAGTCGGGTGACGCTCATTCCTTGCCTGAATACCATTCAATGATCTTTATTCTTGGAAAAATGAGAAAATTTGACACTGCATGGAGTTTGATTGATGAGATGAGAGGGGATGGCACTAACCCGTCTCTCGTGACCCCCCATACCCTCATGATCATGATTAGAAGATACTGTGCTGTCCGTGATGTGGGCAAGGCTATCAGTACCTTTTATGCTCATAGATCGTTTAATTTTGATATTAGGATTGAGGAGTTCCACAACCTTCTTTCTGCTCTCTGCAGATACAAGAATGTGCAGGATGCTGAGCACTTCCTTCTCTGCAATGAAACTGTCTTCCCATTTAATACCAAGAGCTTTAACATTATTCTCAGTGGATGGTGTAATGTGATTATGAGTCCTAGTGAGGGAGAGAGGGTATGGAAGGACATGGCCGAGAGAGGCATCCAGTATGATGTTGTTTCTTATGCAAGCATGATGTCTTGCTATTCGAAATTCTCCAGCCCTTATAAGGTGCTCAACCTGTACAAACAGATGGAGGACATGAAAATTGCTCCGGATAGAAAAGTTTACAACGCAGTCATTCATGCTCTTGCAAAAGTTAGGCGTGTGAAGGAAGCTATCAGTCTCATGAAACTGATGGAAGAGAATGGTATTGCTACTAATATTGCCACTTATAATTCAATTATGAAACCTCTTTTCAAGGCACAAGAAATAGATGAAGCGAAAAGGATCTTTTATGAGATGTTGAATCGAGGCCTCTCCCCTGTACTCAGGACTTGCCATGCTTTCTTGCATATTCTGAGGACTGAGGAAGAAGTGTTTATGCTCTTGGAGAAAATGAAAAACATAGGGTGCCACCCAAATAGCGATACTTACATCATGACGATTAGAAAATTTAGTAGGTGGAGTCAAATTGACAATGTGTTTAAGTTGTGGAGTGCAATGAGTGAGAATGGACTAAACCCCGATCGTGGCTTATATACTGCGCTGATACATGGGCTTGTTTTGAATGGGAAGTTAGAGGAAGCCCACAAGTATTACACAGAGATGAAGGGAAAACATATACTACCAGAAACTGCAAACAAAATAATTAGTTCAGGTCTGGTAAGCAACTCATAGAGTGCCATATGAAAGATATGGGAGACATTCAAGTGGATATGGTGAGTCAGGCAAGGAAACCATATCGCAAAATTTGATCAGAAGCACTTGAAATTAGAAGAGCTCTAGGAGAAAGAGAAAGGAGGTTTCTTGCTGGGAACATGTGATTCTTATGTAATCACAAAAGCTCGACTGTAAGCAGTTGCCCACAAACATTATAAAGCTGGTTATCAACTTTCAGGATCAAGTTTCCTTACAGAGGCCATGCAGGTGCATAGCTTTTTCTATATTCATCTTTTTAGCAAGATAACATTGTGCTCTGGTTTATTTCAATTTAGCGTTAAACATAATGGAAATTTTATCGTGGTTGAATCAAATGAATAATGCCTTAAGTTGAACTGTTGCTAGTTATCACAGGAAGCTTTTTATGTTATTACCAAGTCATATATTCTACTATTACTATATCGGAACTCATAATGCATATGTCAGTAGTGCAAACATGTTCATTTTTACATTCTTATGTTTGTAATTTTTTAAACCCAAATCAGATAAACCTTGTTGTGGCCACATACAAAGTAAGTGTAAATAAATCTTGCTACTTAATGCAATCCTATAGTTATTCTGATACAACTGAGATAATGGATTTGTTTTTCCAATGGCTTTAATCAAGAGGAATTGTGAGATTGAATACGACATAAGAAGTAGATAAATGCAAGATACCTGATATAAAGGAGTGCTCAAGGGGTTCATCAGAAAAGGTAGTTTCTATAAGACAGCTGTGTACGGTCAACCATGTTATACTGCACCAGATGTTGGGCTTCAAGGAGAGTCTAATTAATATATCAAGTGGAAGGACCAACTAATATATCAAGTAGTCACTAAATCCAGATTCTGTCATAGTAGAATGAAAGGAAGCTCAACTTGGCCATGCTAAAGAGACTTTGATACCATATTAAATACTCCGACCCCAAAACTAAAATTATTAGGTGGAGTGACTAACTAGTATAACAAGTGGTGACTTTATCCAATTTTTTATGATGTGGGGCTATTTCAACACTCCCCTCCTGTGCAGGCCAGACAACACAACGAGCCTTGCATGTGAATCAAGAGTTAATGTGGAAGAAACACAAACACGCCACATACACAAAATACTGAACCGGATTCTGATACCATGTTAAACATACTCCAATCCAAAAGCATGGAGGGTCCCTTTAGGAGGATGGAGAGAATTCAATGAGGGAAAAGTGAAAACCTGAGAGGACTAGAAGTGGACAGGGGAAAGTGACAACCTGAAAGAGTTAGAGGGAGACTTGAGTTGACATGGAAATGAATAGTAGGAAATTTCATGATAATGAAACTTTTAACTGAAGTTACAAACTAGGTAGGATGGAGTGGAGAAGGAAAATAAGTGTCCCAGGAAGCTTTGCTAAAGGATTCATGTAGCCAACCTTGGGGGTGGTTGTTGCTGAAGCATGACTAAGTCTGTTTTCCCATGTGTGCTGGACAAAAGCCCAGGTGTCACTATTATTTTCACAAATGCTCTAAAAACTTGTAGCGTTGTCACTGGTAAAGTGTACCCACATAGCATGGGCTCTAATAAAAGTTTATCGAAGTTGAACGGTCGAATGCAAATGAACTCCCATTATCATTATCAACTATATTTGAAGTGGTAGTTAAATGGTTATGCATGCACATGTTTATCTGCTCATATGTTTAAAGTGATCTCAGTTTTCACATAAATCTATCTACATGGTCAGTACCCAGTAGGTTACATTAAAATATTGTTGCTTGAGGTTGCTAATATTCAGTTCAAGGTCTGAGGACATCAAAGCACAATGTAACTTTGTTATGCATAAGGTCTTCAAAATGCTGTGTCGCCTCTTATCAAATCAATTTTGCCTTGGTGTGACTAGTACGGAAAAATGTATAGACAGAAAAGACATATGGTTAATACTTTCCATATGCAATCATGTTGTTTTACTATGCTGCAAGGAGTAATATATCTTTCTGAAAGTTAAATGTTTTGGTCCATGTCCAGAAGTTTCTTTGTACTGTAAATAGTAGTCTATAAGTTCATTAGTTACTCTTTGCAATTTGCTGCTGCCTTTACCTGTTATTTCTAGTAGTGTGCTTGGAACATTGGTGTCCTTGTTGTTAACAAAATCACACTGAAAGTGTAAGTGCGGTGATGTAGAAATGTAGAATGAGTCACTCTCATTAACGTGAGATCAAAAGCAGAATGCACTAAATTTTTGCTACATAGCTAAACGATTTGTTAGGTTGATTTACTAACCATCTTTTATGCTTGACTCCTGTTCTTACATTTTGGTAATCATATTTTTGTTTATAAGTGTTAGTTTTACTTCATCGAAGGATGCAATTTGCTTTGCACTTAAGCTCCAATGGACCTCTTTGGACTCAATGTTGCTTACGACTGTTTAATAACATTTCATGTATTCCAGAGCAAAGGAAATAAATAATTCATGTTTTATCATTGTTATTTTTCATTTCTTTATGCAAGATAGATTGTGATAAAGTACCTATTTGTATTGATACGTGGCTTAAATCTTAATAATGACCCCCTTGCAGCGCAAAAATGTATGTTTTTTTCCTTTTACTTTGCTATGATATTTCATACCCTTGCTTTGAGGAGGAGCATGTCTTCCCATTGTCAGGTTGGTATGGCCCTAGATATACCATCAAGCTCATTTAGGGTTCTTTCCATATTCCTTCTAATACTGTTTGTCTGAATATGTGTTTATGTTTCATGCTCTTTCCTCCAGTACTTCAAGACAGAAGAAGATTGTTGGTGCACAGCTAAGTAAGATTATTTTTACATATATTTTTAACTATTTTGCAAAGCTAGATCATGGACTTATAGTTAATTTATCCCTGTGGTGGAAGCTTTGTGCACTGGGCTGTGCTTTTTCCTGTATTTATTACTTACTCCTTCCTGAAATAAGCGTCCTACGTCCTCAATTAATATGTCCCAAAATGAGTTTCTACTTTCCTTGTCATGAAGCTAATTATCTAATTATGCATGAAATTACCAATAATATCCTTCCTATTGATGTTACTTACTGTGGGTTAATCAGCATGAGAGAATATTATGGATATGTGGGAAAGTCAAGCCAAAACTCCACTAGTTCTATTTTTTTTTTTTTTGCAAAATTTCAAATATGGTACTCATTTTGGGATGGAGGGAGTAGTTGTATTATATGCAGAGTCAAGAGATGCTTGTCATGAAAATTTCTGATTTTACTTCTCAGTCTGCCTATTTTGTGGTTATAATCTTAAGGTAGTCTTTGTTTGCTTCTTAAGTTTCACAACAAGGGAATTAATATTCAGTCAAGTAACTCAACTCCTATTTCATGTCTAAGAAGTTGCTCTTAGACATAGAATATGATGTGTTCCTATGTTAGAGCAATCTATTGCTCTAATTTTTTTTTGTCATCAATAACCACAAGTGTGGGCGTTGTAAAATTCTTCTCATTAGGTATGATTGTATCTGTCTCTTTGCAGAACTATGTCTTCAATGATTGAAAGATGTGAGGTCGGCAGGTACCATATGAAGTGATACTGAGTTACTAACCAATAAGTTATATCTAAATGCGAAGTTTGAAACTTATCGGGGTAATCTATTTGCATTTCAGTTCAATAAAATTTGTGGGGAGAGACTAAATTTATATTGATTACTTGGCTCGAAGTATGGTTGCAGTTGAAGTAGTTTACCCATTTTATGCATTCTTGAATACTACTTCATCAAGATTTTTTTTCTATCTATACGTTATCGAGTTTCTATGGTGGGCCAGATTATGAGATCTTCTAATCAACTACAATGATTAGGACAATCTCTGGTGAGTCACCCTTTACTTGTAAGGAGGACAAAAATATTGCATGACTTAGTGAAACACCAGAGTACAGTGTCATGACAAAGTACATAATTCGCTTTAGTCTATGCAACCCATATATTTCTAATTGGCCCTTTGTGATAGTTTTTGGTGGTTTAACTAGGCTCATATGACCTTACATTTAGAAATATTAGGAATTAGTTTTACTTGGTATGTAGGTAGTTTTAAGGGTCCAGCTCCTACTCACAGCTGTTCAGTTGAGGATATAAAGAATATATTGACAAGAAATTACTTAACTGAGTTCCATCAGTGTTCTTAACTTCAGAACGGCATTACCAAAGTCTATGGCTTTATGCAGTCTAGGGCCAACATATAAAATAATTCTCAATGATGGATTTTGTATTCTACTCTAATTTTGTTATGAAAACTAAATGGTGAAAAAAATTCATCTTTTCGTGTTTTCACTTTCATTAGGAAGACAGATATGCTGTAAGCTTCAAATGGGTGTTTAGAATCTGATATCTTCATTTAGCAGGTTGATCTGCAAAGACCAAACTGTGGTTGAAGTGATGTTCACAGAACTGTTGTATTTTCGTGGATTTTGTCATCCTTTTTAGAGGTAGCCTGGAAAATTGTCCTTCTGTTATTTAAACAGTCTATCCCCGTCGCTTTTAGCGACTTCCTGTCTGAAGGGATAGGTATAATTACACACTGTTCAAGGTTAGCATTTTGAGCTTCTTGCATTTAATATATATATTTTGGATCAAGATCCTAGACAAGTCAAATATATATTACCCTTCTCTTTTTTCCTGATTGAATATGGCACTGCTTATATTGAGTTTGGCCAGACGTTAAAACCCAATTTCTTACCAAACGTGCAATATTGACAGGTACATATGGCGAGAGATGGAAAACCCTGTTGCTGAATGCTGCATCTACCTGTATTCTACCAACAACTGATGCGTTTTTCCACATATTTATATCAGTTCAAGTACTATTTTATTTAATATTCTTTTGTTTCTTGTCTTAATAACAGAAGCCTAACCCATTATGTCATATCTCCAATGGGAAACCTGGCTTATTTGCATTTGACATTGCCTTACTTAACTGGTAGCCACTAGATTAGGTGAACTTCACGTGGAAAACTACATATCATCGCTATCAAGACTCATGTTTTTCTTTGTTTTGAAGCCACCCAAGCGTGTAACTTGAATGAATTTGTATTTATGCTTGTCATTTATTTGACCAGTCTTGATTTATTTGTCTTGCATGCTCTTGTGCTCAGTCACGTCCCCACAGCAACACCATTGTCAAATGTAACAACCAATGGCATCTACCTCTGCCCTGGTAAGATTTAACGCCCGGCCCATCCTGCATTGAATTCCTATCTGATGCAATAATGTTCTCCAAATTTTGTTTTTTTCCTCAGCCACATGAAAGCAATTTCATATCAGATAAGGATCATATCCACGCCTTTGATTGGGGAGTAGTGACCCAGTAAGTTTTCCCAGTCCTTTCTATATTAGTTCCGGTTAAAACTACTACTCTATAATGTAAAATATTGTTGCTTTTACTGAGGCATGCATTGCTTGGTGGAGAAATAACCTTTGTCTTTCTTGGGTTGGCTTGACTGCGACAAAAATGACGTGCTTCATCATCTCTTGGAGGTATTTATATATTACTATTGTCATTAATTTGACATGTGGGCATTTGAAGTTTCTGCTGAAAAAGTCACCTTGTGGTGAAACAATAACAATAATATCCAGCTATGCTACTGATGTCACAGATGACATAAAAACAGAGCAAGAACCAATCCTGCATGAGTACGAAGATAAGGCAAAGAACAAAAGAATCTGCAAAGCATGGATTGGATTGGGAGGTTTGTGATAATCACTTCCCTTTTGGGCTGTTATACCAAATGGAGAATATGCTTGTAGAATCTGAGACCCATCTTTCTTGTTTTGACTCCAAAACGCAAAGTCGCTAACATTCCATTATTTAACTCCACTGGTTTTGATATTTTGTTATGCAGAGGAAGCATCCACATAAGCAGGAAGCTTTTTTGATGGCTTGTCGTTATGGGGAGGACATTGGCGTGCTGTATTGGAAGTTAAAACAGAGCCTTGACTAAACTAAACCCAGGTTGAGTCTTTTTTAAGGCTCTTGGTATCTCCTTTTCACCAACAGTGCTCAAATCTTGATTCTGGGTTCACAAGCTGCCTCTGTTTTTTCCAAAGCTTCTTGTAAGGTAGAGCAGCTTTGTCAAAAGTGTGTAGATAAGCTCGGAAATTAGCTTAATATTCAAGTGAGTTGCACAACTTTATTGATTTGACTTCGATAAGTTTGTGCACGTACTCGTTTGAACTTGGATTCCAGTGGTAGTGGAGCCTTTCTTATTCGACTAGCACTGGTGCATCGAAACGCAAAAAAACAAGCCCAGTAATAAGGCATTTCATTTATACTTGTATAAGATTTATATTTTTGTGGACACAATACATAATTTTCGTTAAATAAGACTACCAAATGACAAAATAAACATCACTTCAATGAGAATCACATAAATGAGACAAATATCTGTATGGGTATTTATTTATGTAAGGCAATGAACTATTTGGTTCACAAATTGCTTAATAAATCTAGCTAACACATTTAAGTTGTCTTCTAATCGATACTTACTAAATTGAAATACGACACTAATGTAACATTATCTAAAATACTGAATTTATAATTAAAAGCTAAAATATTATCATACAAAACTGAGACTATTTAAACATCATTAACATAAAATATAATAGAATTAAATGTGCACACGCATGCGCATGAGCAAAGTGGTTGGAATGAAGGAGTCATGACTTGTTTGTTAGTGAGCAATTAAGTAAAGATAATTGTTTGGTTTGGTATGTGTTAATTTTTTGTTAAAAGTAAAAGACGCAATCTCAAAGTCTTCCACCTTTAATTTAAATACAATATAATGTGCACGTACTCCTACTACTTTATTATAATTTTTATTATTTCTTCTCGTGTTATGACTTGTACACCTACACACATAATTAACTTGTTCAATATATTGAATTATATAACCCCACATATTATTTATATTTATCATGTAGCTTCGGGAAATTTAGAAGCACCGAGTCTTTGAAAATTAGAGGAGACCGATTATTGTTGAAATTGATGATATCAAAAATATCACACGTGCCCTGTATTCTGAGTTCTTTCAGTTAAGTACATATTAAAATTAAGTATTAAAGACAAATCTTGGGACATTACAAAATATTGGAAGTCACAATTTTATATTTCAGCACAGTGTAACCCTTATTAAGTTAAAATATAAATGTAGTGGATTGGGTTAGAAATTGTTAATTTTAAATAATTTTATTTTTCAGGAATAATATTTTTTATTAGTTTTTAATGTTTTCAGTTTTTTTTAGTTAATTAATTTACACGTTGTTTTGTTTTAGGTCAAACCATTTAATAAAATTTCCATGACAAAAGCTTGGCATGAGTTTGAACAAATCATATATAAGCATGTGAAACAGAAGCCAAATCAAATATATCTGATTATTCAACTTCAGAACAGTGAATTTGTTGGAAAACAAGTACCTACCACTCTTCTCCACTTTAATAATTAAGGTTTATTAGTAAATGTTATTATTTTTGAACAATGTTGATTAAAAATATTTAACATATTGAAAAGTATATAAAATATATATGATATGGAAAATAATCGCAAGCAAATAGAATCTATTGGCAATACAATTATGAAGATAAACTATATGTATTTTCCAACGTTTATTCTTATTGTATACAAAATTCTCAAAGACTTTATTCGAGTCTTGGCAAATTATTATTTTAAGGTGTCATATTCTATTAATTGGAAGTCATTTGCTGGTCAAGAAGTTTTTATGAAATATTGGTTTCTTTTTTATAATAGAAATTTGGCTTTCAATCCTGGGAGAGATCTCAGAGTTTGTAGCAATTGTAATCCAAAGATTAAAAAACAACATTCCAATACATTTTGCTCAAAAAAAAAAAAACAAGTAACAAAAAAATGTGATAATGAAAACACTTTGATGCTCATTGTTGAATTTTCTAAGTTTTATATTAAAAAAACGTTGATTCGAACATATCAATAACACTTTCGTTATTATAAAATTAAATGCTTAAATAAATTGTATTTTAACGTGTTATTAATCCTGATATATATTCTTTTTTTGATCCATACCCCCAAGGTTTGGAGCTCTAGTCTTCATTTGGAATGTAATATAAATTCATACACTATTTAACAAACATGTCTTAAAGTTTTCATCAATAAATTTAAAATTTAGATTATTTAAGATAATGTGAACGACAAGTATGTTTGGACGACAAATAATTGGAATGCCGAACTGAAAAAAAAAAGTGTATGCATGCAGTGCAAGATGGGCAAGAATATATCTCTTTTCTGCCTAATTATTATTGATATCAATCAATATGCCCTTTTCTCTTCTGTTTTTTTCCTCTCTTTTTTGTTATTTCCTTTCTTTTTCTTTTTCCAAGATAACATCACAAACCCAATACATGCACTGAACCTACTCTTCTTCTTTCAATGAGGGAAAGAGGTCGACATCCTAATGTAGCAAATTATTATCTCAAAATATATAAATGCTTTTTTCTATTTATAGTCCCTACAAAAATTGAAGTTTAATAAAGGTCACAATTGTTAAAGCTCATCCCATTTAAAAGTTCAGGTATGAACAGATGGCGGTTCTAAAATTATAATCATCAACATTTTCTTATTGTAATATTGAGGCTACGACGCCTCTATTTCATACAAACCAAATTATGAGATTTTTGCGCCTAAATTGTAGTCCTCTAAGCAAAAAATGTGCGACATACTAGGGCTCACATAGAGACAGATTGAATTTTGATATATTAAATTTTGTCTAAAACAACACTTATGTTGAATACGATCAAATTTGTTAGTTGGGATCCTTCATAAATGACAATTATTTTTAGTTGTAGTGTTAATTATACCTGACCCTGCTTAAGTTTCCGGTTATTTCACATAATTACCCTATTGTTTTTTTTTTTTTATCAGCGTGAGTACCTAAGTTTCAAAAAAAATCACGGTTACTTTTTCCGTCAACTTATTTATTAAATGACCAAAATACCCTCATTTCGCTTTCAAATTTCCGAAACAATGTCATGTACAGTAAATTTTCCATTTATTTTCATACCCTTCTTTTTCTCCCTCTACAAACCATGTCTATCTTTTTTATTTTCCATTATCTTTACCGATTGGACCAAAATCAACGCAATGTTAAAAACTGCAACCATCCATTTATTATGATTGAATCAAAATCAATGCCACATCTATAAATTGTATAAAAACAAAATCAATTAATTGTTTTTCAAAATACATTGATGCGAGTCCATCAATGACGAAGAAGAATGGCTCAAACACAGAGAAGTCATCTTTGTCCTCCACCACTCAATCTTCTAGGGTTGCATGGTCAAAATCATGTGGGGGACACCGTAAAGTCGTAAAGGCCAGCGTCAATCACTCCGACCTCCACGAAGGGTTGAAGTGTTCAACAGAAACCCCAGTATCGTCGTCCACTGATGTGTTGCCTAGAGCCACGTTCTCTCCGACACTATCCACATGCCAGACCCGTCGTTGGCTACCACCATATCCTCGCCAGCATCATCTGAGGCCAGATCTAACACTTGCGTCGTCAAGAGCAACCTCATCTCCAGCGCTATCCACAAGCGAGACCCTTCTCGACGTCGTCTAGAGCAACCTCATCTTCGCGCGCTATCTACAAGCGAGACCCTCCTCGACGTCGGCTAGATTCGTTTCCTCTCCGACGACTTGAGCGAGAGTGAATCTGATTTTGTCGCCATCAGCAAGGGTTCGAGAGAAGAAAGGGGTTCAGAAATGAAGACACAAAAAAATAAAAAACAATTTCTCCTTTTATTTTTAATAAAAGAGAAGGGCATTTTTTGTCATTAATTTTTTTTTATCCAACATGTGCTACACACATGTCTTATTTACCGTCTAAAATCTGATAGAAAAAGTAACCATGAAATTTTTTGAAACTTTGAATACTCACGCGATTAAAAAATAACAATAGTATAATTATGTGTAAAAGTCGGAAACTTAAAAAATGATCAAGTATAATTTATCCTTAATTTTATTCAATCTCGGATCATAATCTCAATACTCTTTTCATATTGTCTACATGTGAGCCAGCTTCAATATTATCCCTTATTTATCTTTTCTCCAAGTGGGTTGTAACAAGATTACACCTGTGCACACATGCCGGAAGTTCACAAAGGACTGAAGTACCGGAAGATATACAAGTACATGTCCAAATCGACCAAATAACCTCTAATATCGCGTAAATTTACATAGTATCATAGAACAGTTGGTTTGACTCACGCAATAGGTGTTCATATTTACGCGATACTTGTGGCAAGTTCGTCACCTCTAGTGGTGTAATCTTATATGTGAGATGTTGAAGTACTTTAAAAATTAGAACCATATTCTAACTAATAAGAGTGTTTCTTTAATTATGAAAGCCCAACACAATATAAGTTACCAGTTTCGAATAAGATTTTTAAAAAATTGTTTTATTTCTACTCATTAATATCAACAGAGTTCTTACCTCTACAAATTCATACCAACTAATAATATTCATTCAGCAACGTGGAATTCAGTATTTTTAATTAAAGCATGCACAGCGGTACGTTGCTTCGGATCAAAATGAGAAGCGGCACCGGCACAATCTCGATGTAGAGCTCGCGACGGATGGAAGCATCGACATTGTGCGTCGCTTATTCGTCCCGCGTCCGGGCACTAGTGTCGCTTCAGATGGGCGACGGATGGGACGAACCAATCAG
>JAYMSW010002373.1:0-14018 GCA_036897725.1 Erodium texanum | reverse complement strand
TAAGGCATGGTCTAAAATCATCATTGAATCAGATTGTCAATCGGTTACTTGTGTCATTAATGATCAAGTTCATCTCTCCTCCCCACTCGGTCTCTTACTCTCAGAATGCAGACAGTTGAAAGCCTTTGTTCTTTCAGTGTCTTTAGTTTTTATACACCGATCAACAAACAAAATTGCTCACTGGTTAATTAGGACGGCTTTATACTTTGACAAGATCTGGAATATACATCTAATCCCATATATTTTACATCGCATTCTTATAACTGATTATTCATCATAATAATAATCACTAAGTCCTCAAAAAAAAAAACACAATATGTATTGCCATAACAACTTTTTATTCTCTATTCCAGAATTTAACAAAAAGAAAAGACCACGTTGTGAAGGACATTCAAATTGATACAACAACAAAAAAAAAAAAAAAGACCAACGATAATATGACCATAATAAAAATAAAATAAAGACAAGTTTAAATAGAATATACCTGTTGCGTGGTCCTCGTGGATGTAATTGTTTATTGTCCGTATTAGTGGACTATACAAATGAACATATATCAACTACATTTCAAGTCTTCTCTCCAGATCTCATAGCTCACCTCTTATCTCTTCTTCTATCTCACGGAGCTGCGGGTCATGGAGTGTTTGGCCCTTAGGTTTCCGGGAAGAAACCGGGACGACGGAGCCGCTACTACGCCGCCGCCGGTGATTATTGACCGGAAACACGTAAGGATGGTCTATCTTCAGGCCCGGAACCAGCTCAAGTCAGGTTAGTTCACTTTCTTTACATTTCTCTTCTCTCTCCTTTGCTCTTTCTCGTTCTGTAATCAGGTCGGTCCAATCTCTATATAATCTTTGAAGTAAAATCTAAGATCCCCCAACTTTGTAGAAATTAGGAGGGCATTATATATTTAAAAAAAAAACTATAAACTTTAGAACCTGTTTTATCAATCTTATTGTCATAAAATATATGTCATTTTCAATTTTATGAAATGTCATATCATTTTGTATCAAAAGAAAGAAAGAAAGAAATGTCATATCATTTACTTTTTGTTATGACATTATCTATTTTTATATAACTTTTTCATTAATTTTAAGCTCCAAAAAAATATATCATACAATTTATTTTGTATCACTATTTTTTTTTTCATTTTGAATACAATTTAGTGTCTTTGTTGAATTTTTTTTTCCTGGGCATATAGAAGTAAAATTTTATACAAAAAATTCTAATTATTTTTTTTGTGATTTTTATTCTAAATTTGAATGTAAGAATTTTATTTTTTGAAAAAACTATTACCAAGGAACTTGGTTATTTACAACTTGGAATATTTATTTGACTACCTAATACAAACATGCATGTGATTTTCATTGTCAAATGCTGGTGGTGACAGGCTGGATATGCACTACACTAGACTTTGACTCTATTTATTTATACTTTTCTACCAAAAGAAATATTAGAAATAGTATTTGATATAATTGGGTTCAAGCCCATATTCATAGCTAAGAAGACGCCATAATACCCAATGAGCCCATATACAGGCCCATCTACATCTGTCGCCCCTAACGGGCCTTCGTCCGAGCCCAGCAAATAAGGCCATTCGTTGACGTGTAACCTATATGATCACACGTTCGAGAAGTAGCGAGTAGGCGTAGCTTCCTCGTAATGGCGCGCGAATCGGACACGCGCCTTTAGCACATATATCCCACATTATTTAAACTCTATTGATCCTCTCGTATCTCTTCTCCTCTCTCGACTCCACTTCGCTATTCTTCTTCAGCTCCGTCGCAGCCTCTGGCGAACAAGGTAACACAAACACTAACAAAGCTTCCGAATTTCGGAGAAAAAATTGATTTTTCAGTTCCTTAAACCCTAAGAAACAACAATCCATCAAAACCCAGAAGTTGAATTTCCCGATCAATCCTTAGATTTCCAGATCGTTAAGCTTCAATTTCTTCATCTTCAGCTTTCGCTTTCGCTTCCGTGTTCTTTCTCATTACACCCACATTTCTCGATTAGATTCAACTTTTGTTTTGTGGGTTTTGTGTGAAAGTGACGAGACCGATCTGAGCCCATATCTGTTTTGTTTTTGTTTCACAGATGAGTCATGTTTTGTTTCCGACAACCTGGTTCGTCAACAAGACAAGGGACAAGATGGTCTTGATCATCGAGGGTTTATTGTCGGCATGAAAGAGATCGATCCCGGAGGCCACGTGGAATTGAGTTACAGGAAAGGGATCGGCAGGATCGGAGCCAAGATTCACTTCTGGGTTGAGCCCTTGAACCGCCCCGATCTTCGGGGACCCAAGATTATGCCTATCGATGTGTTTGATTTCGCGGACATTGATGTCGTGTACAAGTTGGGTGATGGCTTTGTGTCTGAGTACGAGGAAGGGGCTTTGGTCGGTTTCGATTACAAGGATGGTACTTTGTTTAGGAGGATCGGTTTGGTCAGGTGGATTGATGGATTCTGTGATTCCTTGGCTAAATTTGGTAAGTACATGTGTTGGAAGTATATGTTACTTTTATGTTTTTTCATGTTTGGATGTTTGTGGTTATTGCTTTCTATAGTATGTAGCCGTTAGTTCAAGCTTATACTATCAGCACATGTTTGTAGTGAACTTTAGAGAAGTCATGATTGGATTTGAATTTGATATCTAACACTTGAAACATTAGATTTTGAATATAAATCCTATGTTAAGGTCTCATAGTATTTCAAACGAGAGGAGAATAGTTATCATTTGAAATGTCACTGTACATGTACACAATTATGAAAACGGACACTCACTTGTGACATAATTTAGAAAAATATGAAACTTATGATTATGGAACAGAGATACTACATTTATACACACAATAGATAGGATGTGTGTAAATTGTGAATTCACAATGAGATTTAGTTAGAATGTAAAAAAGAAATTAACGTAAACGATTAGATCAAAATAATAAACAATTGAAATAGAAATTTGTATAAATTTCATATTTTGATGGCATAGATTTATATATTTCATATTTGATGATGTAAATTTCATAATATCACAAAATTTCATTTCTTAATATTATACATTTCATTTTTTTGATGTAGATTTCATAGTTTTTTGACGTGCATTTTAAGCATAGTTTTCGCCTGACCTCCCTCCATAAACATAGTTCTCTAATTATTCTTGTCCTGTGCTGGCAGGCACCTGTTACCATGCAGCTCCTGCTCCAGTCCAAGCTTCAAGTCCTGTACAAGTTCTTGCTCCTGTGGAAGCTCCTGCTCAAGTTCTTACTCATGTGGGAGCTGCTATTGAAGATCCAGTTCAAGTTCTTGCTCATGTGGAGGCTCCTGCTCCTGCTCCAGTTCAAGTTCTTGCTCAAGCTCAAGCTTCACCTCCAGATCATCAAGTTCTTGCTCAAGATCCACTTATTGTAGAGCAAGGACCAGCTCCAGCTACCGATCTCAACTATGAGATAGAGATTGTCATCAATTGTGAGTGTTTTTTCTATATACATTTAGAACGAATTACACTCACACAACTTAACGAGGTTGATGTAAACCACTTAACCAAGTATATGTGTTAGTTATTTAGTTAACATAATTGAATTTGTCAGAACATAGAATTATAACTGAGTCTTCAACTATAACCTTGATCTTTTTAGTTGAGTTGATTTTAAGATAGAGCTATTTGTAGAACAAAACTATATATACAAACCCTAAGGTCGTGGACAACTCAATCACACCTACTAGTGTATAAAAAATGATTTCAATCATATATACATCTATTGATTGTACACGGTTTTCATCTTTCAAAAGGATATTCCTTGTTGATCAAGTTCTTATGTCTTGTTGGTTAGAATAGTTTGGGTTTCTCTCTCATATCTTATATACTGAAGGTCGAATAGGCAAGTTCGTTTTAGGGTTCAGACGTAGATTATTTATTATAGGATAATAGATAATGATTTTGAAGATAAACTATAATAATGGCTCACAAAGGATCAACGAAATAAAAACATCCATAATGTCAAATTGATAGTTGAATTGCGATATGTTTTTTTTGTGTGGATGAAGACAAATATTTACATGGGAAATTACCATTTAATTCGAATATCGGGAAATAACATGTATTTCAAATAAAAGCTTCCTAATAAAACAGCTAATTAGGAAGGAAATTAAGATCTGTTATAATTTTCTTACATGTGAACTCTTTTTTTTTTTTTCCTTTTTTTTCTCGAGCCTCTTTGTATTTATTGTTTCCCGCTGATTGCATTGTTTGCTCCTAGCTATGACCTATCTTTGTGTAGGATGTTTTAGCTGCTTTGCATAGTTGGCACTCACTACATAAGAGATTAAATGTTCACTTTTTACATCTATTTATTAGAAGCTTCTTTGATCTTTTTAATGAGTACTTTAGATTTATCATGTTTTTATTACAAGTCAATAACATGTTCTATAACAAATTCACTTTTTTTTTTTTTATCGCGTTCAGCTCTAGCACAGGCTTTGAATCCACCTCCAGCTGCTTATATAGATGTTCCTGCTTCAGCTCAAACTCAATCCTCTGAGAATATTCAAGTTGTCATCTATTGTAAGTACATATATATCTACCATAGGTGCTGTCTTCTTTTCATGGATACATTTATATTCAACCTTTTCATATATTTCTTAGGGGATTGAATCATGATAGAAATGTCTCAAACAAATATAATTTGAAGATTAAGAAAGCATAATGATGCATCCATGCAAGTTTCTATATCTCAATAGTCACTCCCATTATATTCTTTTTTTTTTTATGCTTATATATCAAAGCTTTTGTGAGATTCCACAACTATATATATTTAATTTATATATGTTGCTTCCTTGGTGTAGGAACTGATACAGCCATGGCAAACATAACCTCCATGTTTCACATATCCAGCAGTACCTTCACTCTCAAGGAAAGCCTTTTGTTTGCCTCTGATTTAGTATTAAAACATCTACTTTCTTTTCCTATTGCTACCATGTTGGTGGTTTGATATTATCCATGATGATAGATTTTGCAATATGGGCATCTTTTTTTTATTTGTTCTGTTATGTATTGTGAGATAGCAAAACTAGTTGTGGTTGGTTCTTATTTTGCTAGGATCTCTTATCTAAACCATAGTGTTTGCATATCTACTTGTATTTATGTGATGATTACTTGTCAAATATATTTTTAGAAATGCCTAATTGACTTTGTCCTTATTATATCTAAATTAGGGATGATTAATTGTTAAGAAAAGAATTCATTTTCCATGGTTCTCAACCAACTCAAGTAAGGGTATTTATATCTTCTCACTCCAAATTTGACTCCATAAGTGAAGATGATCGAATTATTACTTGACACACTCGATTTGTCTAGTCTTTGATTTGTTTGAACAAAAAAATAAAAAGACTCTTTTACCACGGTCCCATGTATAAATCAATAAGGATTGACGACGACCCTTTCTCAATCTCAGTTTTCATTAACATATCGGTATATTTAAAATATTATTGAACAATAATATATTATATTGGATTTACTAAACTATATATTTCATAGTATTCACTAAGGAAGATAAGATCAGACCATGTTACGAAGAAACATTTAATCTGATATAAAAAAGAGGACAAATAATTAATATATACCACAAGAAAATAAATACATTAGTTTACAGTATATATATATATATACTATATAGTTGTTGGGTTGGTTGTGGCCCTTGTGGATGTAACTAATATTTGTCCTTATTAGTGGACTATGCAAATGAGCATATATCAACCACATTTCAAGTCTTCTCTCCAGATCTTATAGTTCATCTTCTGTCTCTCTTTCTATCTCCCCAAGCTGCGGGTCATGGAGTCTTTGGCCCTTAGGTTTTCGGGAAGAAACCGGCACGACGGAGCTGCTAATACGCCGCCGGTGAATATTTGAACGGAAATATCAACATGTAAGGATGTTCTGTCATCAGATGAATTTTAACCACCTGATCAAATCAGGTTAGGTCACTTTCTTCTCATTTCTTAATTACCATACCACTCTTTCTTCCTCAATTTATGACTAGATCGTTCCATTATCTACATAAACGTAAAGCGATATCTTAGATCGAAATTTATCAAATACAAAGACATCATTATAAGAAAACCATAAATTTTTAACTATTCTATCATTTTTTTTTTTGTTATAAATCTGTTTCAATTGATAAAATATATATAGTCCTATAATTTAACTTTTGTCATGACTTTATCAATTTTATGCTATTTTTCTCCTTTTAAATAAAAGTAATTATTTTCATCTTGGGGGCATATATTATAAAATTTACAACATATTTTTAATTAAGTACCTTAATCATTTATGGGAGTGAAACTTATTAGTAATAGAAAAAGGTTTTCAGTTTTTCACAACTTGACTTATTTATTTGACGTATACATAATACATGCATGTGGTTTTCCTTGTCATAAGCTGGTGGTGACAGACTGGACAAACACTAAAAAAAATACCAGGAATAAGAATAATATTTGATTGTTTGGGTCTTAATTGGGCTCACGCCCTTATTCATAAGACACTATGCTACCCTATTAGCCCGTGGAAAGGGCTATCTGTATACATGGGCCTAAACTGGGCTTATTTGTTGCGAGCCAACAAATAAGCCCTGTTTTTGACGTGTACCTTCCGTCTTCAAAAATGAAGTAGAATAATATGCGTTCGCTTTTTGGTGAAGGAACATGTATGCTCGGTGGAATGCTTGTGTCGTCGTTTTGTACTTTCTAGTCTCCACGAAATGGCGCGTGAACTTCATATGCTTATTTAACAAGTGCCCGTACTTGTCTCTCTCTCTCTCACCAACTTCACTTTTTCTCTCTCTTCTTCTTCCTCTCTTCAACTCTGTCGAACAAGGTACATTTACGAACACTATAAAAACTTCCGAATTTCGGAGAAAAAAATTGAATTTACAGTTCCTTATACCCTAAGAAGCAACAATTCATCAAAACCCAGAAGTTAAATTTCCCGACCGATCCTTGGGGTTTCAGATCGTTAAGCTTTACCTTCATCTTTTCTAGTTGTGTTCCTTTCGATTACACCCACATTTCGTGATTATTTTCAGCCTTTATTTTTTGGGTTTTGTGTGAAAGTGACGTGTCCGATCTCTAAACCCATGTCTGTTTTCGTTTTCGTTTCGCAGATGAGTCATGTTTTGGTTCCGACAACCTGGTTCGTCAACAAGACAAGGGACAAGATGGTCTTGATCATCGAGGACGAACTAGGGTTTATTGTCGGCGTGAAAGAGATGGGTCCCGGAGGCCACGTGGAATTGAGTTATAGGGAGGGCATAGGCAGGATCGGAGCCAAGATTCACTTCTGGGTTCAGCCCAAGAATCGTGCTGATCTTCGGGGACCCAAGATAATGCCTACTCATGTGTTTGATTACGCGAACATTGATGTCGTGTATAAATTGGGTGATAGGTTTGTCTCCGAGTACGAGGAAGGTGCTTTGGTCGGGTTCGATTTCAAGAATGGTACTTTATTTAGCAGGATCGGTTTGGTCAGGTGGATTGGGGGATTCTATGATTCCTTGGCCAAATTTGGTAAGTACATGTGTTGTTATATATGTTACTTTTGTGTGTTTTCATGTTTGGGTTTTCTGTGGTTATTGCTTTGTATAGTACGTAGCCGTTAGAAAGAGTTTTTGCTTTTTCTGTGTGATTAGCTATTGAGTTCAAGCTTATAATATTAGCACATGTTTATAGTGAACTTTAGGGAAGTTATGATTGGATTTGAATTCCACATTTACCTTATGCATTAGATTTTAAATATAAATCTCATACGTTTGGATTTCATAGTATTTCAAATGAAGGGAGAATTTAGTTATCGTTCGAAATGTGTTTTATTTCACTAGACATATATACAATTTGATATCACTTATTCTATATGTTTCTATAAATGTTACATGTTTGTGAACTCTAACTATTCTTCTCCTGTGTGGCCAGGCACCTGTTACCATGCACCTCCTGCTTCAGGTCCTGTACAAGTTCTTGCTCCTGCCCATGTGGAGACTCTTGCTCCTGCTCCAGTTCAAGTTCTTACTCAAGCTCAAGCTCCACCTCCAGATCACCAAGTTCTTGTTCATGTTGAATCTCCTTCTCAAGATCCACTTGCTGTAGAGCAAGGACCAGCTCCAGCTACCGATCTCAACCATGAGATAGAGATTGTCCTCGATTGTGAGTGTTTTTATATACATTTAGTACGAATTATACTCAAACAATTTAACGAGTTTGAATCAAACCATTTAACCAAGTGTATCTGTCGGTTATTCATTTAACATAATTAAACTTATCTAAACATAAAATTATAATTGAGTTTTCAACTATCAGTTTAATTTTTTAATTGAGTTGATTCTCTAATAGAGTTATTTGTAAAACAAAACTACATGAAGCCTATAAGGTCGTGGACAACTTAATCACACGTAATAGTGTATAAAGAAGGATTAGAATAATCCATCTATTGATTCTAAGGACCTTGATCTTTCAAAAGGATGTTCCTTGTTGATCTAGCTAGTTCTTGAAGGTTCAATTATAGACAAGTTCCTTAATAGGTTTAGATGTGGACTATTGATTGGGAAATAACATTGTTTCAAATAAAAGCTTCCTAAAAGGAAATTAAGATCTGTTATACTTTTCTTACAAACGTGAACTCTTTCTTTATGTGCAAGTCCTTTTTTTTTCTTTTCTCGAGCTTCTTTGTATTTATTGTTTCCTTCTGATTGCACAATTTGCTCCTATCTTTGTTTAGGATGTGTAAGCTGCTTTGCATATAGTTGGCACTCACTACATAAGAAATTAATGTTCACTTTTTACATCTATTTATTAGAAGCTTCTTTGATATTTTCAGTGAGTACTTTAGCTTTATGATGTTTTTATTACAAGCCAATAACATGTTCTATAACAAATTCACTTTTTTTTATCGTGTTCATCAGCTCTAGCACAGGCTTTGAGTCCACCTCCAGCTCCAGCTGCTTATATAGATGTTCCTGCTCCAGCTCAAACTCAATCCTCTGAAATTCAAGTTGTCATCTATTAATGTAAGTACATATTTACCATAGGCCCTGTCTTATTTTCATATATTTGTTAGGGGTTTGAATCACGATGGAAATGTCTCAAACAAATATAATTTGAAGATATAAGAAAGCACAATGATACATTTTCATATGAACACATTCATGCATGCATGTATATATGCAAGTTTCTATATATAAAGATTAGTCACTCCCATCATATTCTATTGTTCTATATACTTACATATATAAAGATGCCGATGTTTAATTCAATTATACACGTTGCTTGCTTGTGTAGGAAGTAACTAATGCAGCCAAGGCAAACATATAGCCTCCATGTTTCACATCCAGAGCAGTACCTTAACTCTCACGGAAAGCCTTTATTTGTTTGTAGTAAATATTTACTTTCTCTACCTTTTTACGATGTTTGTGGTTTGATATTATCTATGATGAGAGGTTGTACAATATTGACATCTTTTTATTTATTTGTTCTGATATGTATTGGGAGATAGTAAAAATAGTTGTGTTAGTTCTTATTTTGTACGGATATATATTATCTAAAACTTAGTATTTGCATGTGTATGATGGTTACATACCAAATATATCAATTGATTATGTAGTTTGATGAATGATAATTATGTCTCAAACAACAAAATTTGAAGTTAGGGAAGTGTGATGATATATTTTTTGCAATTTATTGAACTTATATTTTGACTCTACAAAAAAAAAAAAAACTACATTTTCATCAATATGTATAAACTAAAGGTCAATTGGGATACAATACTGAAGTATATTTTGAGTTCATAGAACTTATGTGAACTCAAAATATAGTTACACAGTAGAGAAACATCCATATACTTTGTGTAGAGTCAAAATGATTTGATGTTGTATGTTCTTGTTTTTAGCATATCCCTATATCATTCTTGTGTTTCAATTTAGCTATAAGTTTGGACAAACTAAACATTAACAATTTGTCCAAACTTCGAAACACAATACATAACAATATGTATTTAAGTTCAATACATAAAACTAAATTAAATATATAGTTTATTAATGTTTGGGTAAGTTGTTCCAAGGGGACAAATACACTTCAAGGTTCGACTTCTATCCAAACTTGAAGGTGCAGGTTTTTTATTTATTTATTTTTCCTAATTTCAGTTAGTGTCACATTTTGTAGTTATATTTAAGTTCAAGGAATTCAAGATGGAAATGAGACTCGCATAATACACAAGTCGAACCATCCAAACCTCTCAAGCCATTTCATGTAATATTAAATTAAATATACAGTTTATTTAATAAAACTAAAATATTTTTGTACCAGCATTTATGACAAGAAAATAAATACAGTTTAAATATATAGTATAACCCTGTTTTGTTGGGTGGTCCACGTGGATGTAATTACTGTTATTGTCTGGACAGTGTATGGAGATTATAGTTTAACATCAATTACACAGTCTACACTTCATGTCTTCTCTAGATCTTAAAACTTCGTCTCTCTCTCTCTCTCTCACACACACACATAGAGCTGCCGGTCATGGAGAGTTAAGCCCATTGGTTTCTGGGAAGAAACCAGAACGATGAAGCTGCTAATACGCCGCCGGTAAATATTGAACGGGACCATATGTAAGGATGTTCTGTCGTCAAGCCCAGATCAACCTATGCACTTTCCGAATCCATAACTGGTTAGTTCATTTTCTTCTCTTTCTTTTCAACTCTATTCTTAATATTTACCAGCATGTGCTCTTCTCCTTTATGGTCCTGTATTAACCAGGTTGGTCGGTACATTCTCTATTAGAGCTTAAAGTAGAATTTTAGATCGAAACCTTGTAGAAATTAGGAGTTCGTAAAAAAAACTATCAAGTTTTCAACTATTTTATCGATTTTCTCGTAATATAAGTCGTTTTCATTTGATTGAATAGCTCGATCTACTTTAAGTAATTTTTTTATTAATTTTAGTTTTCAAAAAAAGTTATATGGGAATAACTATACTATATATTTGTTGTTGTTATGATAATAATATAATTGATAAGATACAAAGAATTTGAAAGATGTACTAATAATATGACATTGTTAGCCAATCGGCCCATCTAAAGGCCCATCTATACATGGGCCTCAAAAAGTAAGCATACTTACTACTTGTCCTTGTGGGGTCCTTCAGTATTTGTTTTTGATAAATCCTTCTGTATCCTCTAGAATTTCCCACGAAATGGCGATTGCGGGTCCTTCAAAAAAAATGTAGCGGTAAACGCGCCGTTAAGACCTAGGTTCAAAGCTTAAATACGAGACCACTGTCCATCATATCCATCTGTTTGTCTCAATTCTCTACCACTTCTCCTCCTTCGCCTCACAGCCTCAACCCGTGTGCAGCTATGGGGAACAAGGTACATTAATTCTTGAATAACACGAATACTAATCAAAACCTGGAAGTAGAATTTCCAGACAGATTAGACATGTGTTCGGTTTGTGTTTCTTATTATCTGTTTTGTTTTCGTTTGGCAGCTGAGTCATGCTTTGGTTCCGACGACCTGCATTAACAACAAGAACGAGGACGAGATGGTGTGGATCACCGAGGATGAACTAGGGTTTCGTGTCGGCGAGAAAAGGATTGATCCCGGAAGCCACGTGGAGGTGGGGTTCCGTAAAGGCATCGACGCGATAGGATCCAAGATTCACTTCTTGGTTCGGCCCGAGAACCGTGCTGATCTTCGGGGCCCCAAGATATTGCCTATTCATGTGTTCGATTACGCCAACATTGATGTGGTGTATAAATTGCGTGATGGGTCTGTCTCGGGTCAGTATCAGGATGGGGCTTTGGTCGGTTTCGTTTTCAAGAAGGATACTTAGGTTCGCAGGATTGGTTTTGTCAGGTGGCTTGGTGGAATCTATGATTCACTGTCTAAATTTGGTAAGTACATATCTTGTTACCTCCTTTTAGGTTTTTGTGCTAATTGCTTTGTATATAGTAGCAACCGTTAGAAAGGTTTTTTTTTTTTTGTTTTTTTTTTTAATTTACCTTTTTAATTATCTTAATTTTCATTTGTTTTTAACTAGTAAATTTAAGGCTTATATTAAGGGTTTGGGGTTGGAATATAGAAGGATGAATGTGAGAGGGTTAAGGTTGTATTTCAATTTTGAGAATTAAATTCAAGTATAATTTCGTTGTTCTATAAAAATGAATTTTGTATAAAAAAATGACAACATTCAGAATATATAAAAGTTAGGTAGTCAAAATGATAAATTCGATGCTAGGCTTAATTAAGTGAAACAGGATCCGCTCTCTAGGACACATTAATCACTATCTATATATACATCTATGCATGCATGAGTTACGGTTTCATGGTTGGGACCGAGTTATGACTGAAAAGGTTGCTAGCTCAATTAATGTGATAACTATCGGATCTTTAGTTGAAAGTTCGATTGGAAAGAGAACTCCATATCTCTTAATACCTTTCAGATCTTTTTTTGGCTGAATTGGATGCTCATAGAGACTTTGTCCGAAATAGGATGACATGAAGTGACGTAGGTGAGAGACATACTGAACGTTGATATTATGTTAAGACTCGACTTACCTAAAAACTCAAATGAATAGATGGAGACACAGACTTGTTATTTACATTGATTTTGTAATTTCCGTCTATTCGATATTAGAGTAATAACGTGGATAACTGATTGATAACAATAGAACTCCAGTTATTAACTTGTCCGATGTTTTCATTGTGTTCAGCTTCAGCACATGCTCCAAGTCCACCTCCAGTTGCTAAATAGATGTTCCGATGCAGCCAAGGCAGACATAATTACCTCCATGTTCAGCTTCCAGCATGTTTCTTCACAAGCCTTTTGTTTGCTTCTGATGATATATGATCTTGTCTTGAATATTTACTTCTTTTTTCCTTTTTAGACGATCTAGATGGTGAGAGATTTTCCTATATATGGACATCTTTTTTTTTTTGTTCTCATGTTTATATCGGAATAAGACTTGAAAATTTAGTATGTGCATGAATCGTGACACTATCGTTAGTATAAAGTTATATCATGTCATATATGTAAAAATTTACTTTGAATGTCAAAAATATCTTTCCTTAAAGTTAAAAATTAAAAAAGAAATCATAGACACATGACATCATTTTTTGGATTTTTTATTTTTCACTTAAGGGGTTTGAGAGATGCACTAATAATATGAGTTTTATTATATCGATATGATACAAAGAATTTGAGAGATGCACTAATAATATTAGTTTTATTTTAATTTTGGATCTAAGAATTTAATTTTAAAAACAAATAAAATACTTACCCAGTCAGGAATAATATTTGATTGTTGGGGTCTTAGTTGACCACAGGCCCGTATATTCGACGCTAGGACATTATTACCCAAGTAGCCCATGAAAGGCCCATCTATTCATCGGCCTAAGGTAGCAGCATATATGTGGTGGTCGGTGGCTTGTGTTGTGGGGTCGTTTCGTATCTTTTATTTTGCCACGAAATGGCGCGTGTAACTGTAATTGTAACATATCTGATGCGTTCTGGGAGGAATTGGAGGAACCAGTTGGTTAGTCGGTAGTTATGGTCGTGCTGGGGTCGGTAGTATCTTTTAGTTATCCACGAAATGTCGCGTTAATGTCCTTTTCGAAACAAAATAATAATGATTGGCGGTGAACCCAATTACGCCGTTAAGACGTAGATTCACGAACCTGTTTATAAAACTGACCGAGAGAGCAGCGTCCATCATATTTATCTGCTTGCCTCTCTTCTCTACTCTCTTAAACTTCTCCTCCTGCCTCTGATCAGGCCTCAGCCTCTGCAGCTATGGGATACAAGGTTCATTAATTGGATTTAGATTTAATATGATCTGTTTGTGTGTTCTTATATCTTTTTTGTTTTCGTTTGGCAGCTGAGTCATGCTTTGGTTCCGACAACCAGTATTAACAACAAGACGAGGACAAGATGGAGTGGATCACCGAGGATGAACTAGGGTCTCGTGTCGGCGAGAAAATGAT